>JAADXI010000069.1:0-47911 GCA_023337615.1 Pythium brachiatum | reverse complement strand
GTGTTGCCATTCCCGCTCATCCCGAGGAACTTGAGCAGAACCATCAGATGCAGCTCTGGTCCACCTCGAAAGGTGCGGTGGGGTGCGGGTTGATACACGGGGTCATCGCGGATCAGCGCATGTAGCTTCCAAAAGGCAACCGCGCAAACGGAGGCTCGCTCAGCTTTCACGATCGCGTTGCGGTTTATGACGGCGACGCCACCCCCGTTTTCTAGCCTCCAGACCGATGAAGACCGCCAACGTTGGACAGCAAATGCCAAGATTCTATGTGCCAGCATTCAGCGGCAAGTCCTAGAGCAGCTTGATTCCAAGCTGAAGGAATCACGATCGCGGCCTGTAAAGGAGACCGTGACTGCGGTTGTGCGTGCATGGTAACAGATCAATACAAAGCCGACAGCCAAACGGCAGAAGACTAAATGACAATAGTAAACCTCATTGACATGATCTACATTGGTGTGCACTGTTCTGAATGGCGTCCTTCACATGGTCAAGGCTGCTTCACGGCGCGATCATGGTAATCATGAAGACGATGCCTTGCCGAGTCAGTGATCCACGAACTGTGAGCCTGTATAACCCACGAGGCAGCTGTCAGCTTGTTTTATGGATTTTTCGTCATTGCGGAAGATGTTTTGTTCTGCTCACAGACCCATGCTTTGATCAAGTCAGTTGCCTATTTCTGGTGTATCCATCGTCTTCCGTTCCAACACTGGTCAGTTCTTCCGCAGCGGTGTACTGACGCTACGTTTTACAGTATTTCGGGAGGTGAATGTTGACCGAGTCGGTCACAAACGACCTTCGCACAACATTCACATGCACATGAATTTGACCGAGTTTTGTCAAAAACTCGAAATCGTCGGCCTTGCAAATTTTAGCATCGGCCGCAATGGCAGAACAAAATGGCATATCGCGGACCTTTGGGGGCAGCAGCCCACTACTTGGTGCATTGTTGATGTCAAAGCCAATTCATTGCCGACGCGCCCCGCGGAATGTGAGTTACCTTCAGCATTTGCTTGTCGGGCTCGTCGAGCCTGTATGCATGGAACAACGGAAATGAATGCCGAGTTTTGACTAGGCTGTGTACGTAAACTTGCCAAGAAATGGCGGCGTTCTTTCCGTTACGTCGTTGTCGGTAGCTGAGCAACACGGGGGGAGCTAGAGAAGGCCGCCATAATCCGATCTAATGCGCGGCCTGGCGCTCCACTCGACTGAATTGTGCGGCACCAGCCGTGACCTCTATAGACTCGGGATATAAATATCCCGAGCTTCCCCGAGCAGAGCACGACATTGTTCGTAATATGCTCAACACCGCGAACGAATCGGCCACTTGCATCCAGCGTGTGGCGCGTGGCTGGCTCGCTCGGCAACAATGCGCGCTGCTCGCTCGCGAGGTCTATCGCCAGGGCTGGGATCCGGCGTATGAGCGAGTGTACTTTTGGAATACCAAGACAGGCTTCGTGTCATGGACCCAACCAGTGCTTCTTCAAGGCCAAACACCGCCTCCAGTTAATGCAGTTGTCACTACTTATGATGGGCCGATAGCTTCATCCACGCTGACGTCTCCAGCTCTTACAGCACCAACTCCTCCCACATCTACTGAAAATCGTATCGAAGGAAAACAGTTCCTGGATCTGTGCACCGAAGAGAAGCAGCAGCTTTTTGAAGCGCATCGGAGACAAGTCGTGCGCTCGATGCGTCGGTGGGAGCAACACCAGTTGGAGGAGAAGGCAAAGGCTCGCGTCGATCGGCTGGCCAAGCTCCAGTCAGAGAACCAAGAACGCCTCACCGATCTGCAGCAGGGAGCAAGGGTGTGCTCTCACCTGGCTTCTTACGCGTGAATCATTTTCTGATTGATCACGATTGGTGCGTAGGCGTACAACCTCAAGTCTATCCGCCAGGCAGCAGTCCAGGGTGACGTCGGCCGGATCACGGAGCTGCTTGGCCTCGGCTTTGACGCCGACGCGTCCAGCGTAAGTTTCACTCTATCGAAATCACAGAGTGGCTGAGTGACTGGGATCTAATGACACCAAATACGACTGCAGGCCATGGGGCTCACCCCTTTGCTAGGAGCTTGCCAAAGTGGCTGCCTGGAAGCTGTGCGCGTTCTGCTCCAGCACGGCGCAGATGTCAACCTGAAGCACGTCAAGTCCAAACGCACCGCTCTCATGGAGGCCAGTGGCCGCGAAAGCCATGAAATCGTGCGCGAGTTGCTTCGCTACGGTGAGATTAACCTCCTCAGTCTCTCTTATTTGGAGTTCATCGACACTTATATGGGGAATGACAGGAGCTCGACTGGAATTGAAAGATGTCCATGGCGAATCAGCCTTTGACTGTGCGCAAGACCCACTCATCAAACAGCATTTGGAACTCGCGGCATCGACATGGTCCACTCAGAATGCCGAGCTCTTCCCCATTCCGTTTCGAGTGGCAGTCAGAATGTTGCTGCTCGTGCAGAGGCGCCAAGAAAACATATTCAACGATCGGCGCGTCGCCATGAGAAGAGACCTGTCGACATTGCGTCCCATGTTCCAGCGCGCAGCAGCAGAAGCAAAGATGCGATACGACGAATCCGTACGCACCAGCCACGCACAAGTCACGTTGCTGAAGAAAGTCGACGTGCTGAATCGAGCAGATGTTCAATTTGACGAGAATCGCACGCAACTGCTGATTAAGATCGACCAAGCGTTGCTATCACAAGCCGAATCAGAGACGCCGCGCATCCTTCCACCAGCGTCGATATCTACGATCCTAGCATTCTGCGGGCGCCATTGGTTCGATCAAAGCGATGACCAGATTCAGCGTCGACACCTCAAGCGGAAAGCAAAGCGCCAATCCACGGAAACTGTCAAGCCGGTAGCAAGACGAGTGGGCCTTCACGTGCTTCCATCGGAGATCGAAGACGAGTGGAACCAGTTTCAGCTCAGTCTTTCGGTATGGACGCTCTCTTTATCGACTCAGTCTGCGCTGATGAAAGAGCTAATCGTCCACACTTGTAGGAACTATGTGACCAACTACGCCAGCTACAAACTGAGGAGCAGAGCGATGCGGAAAATGGCGTGACGCGTTCCAAAGATGGCCAGACCCTCGCTCAACTCAATGTCTCAGTGCACGAGGCGCAGCACCTGCCGTTCCGCGACCCACGACTCCACGAGCCAGTGCGTTTTGCCACGCGGGATGCAATACCAACAACCCATTCTGACACCCTTGTTGCTGATCTGTTGTAGATTGACCCGCTGGTCCGCGTCATGCTTCGAAGCCAACAGTTTGGGAACAGCGACGCACTGACCACGGACATTCGACTAGGAGACCGCCATCCAACGTGGGGAATAGCGTTTAATTTCAGTGTCGAGTCGGTCAAGAGCGACCTCGTCGTTCAGATCGTGGACTCGAAACGCAACGAAGTCGCAGGCGAAGTCGTGGCCTCGCTCCGGACGCTTCTCGACCAGAAAGACCACGACGAGTGGTTCATTCTCCCGCCGACACTGCGACAACAAGCCACGGAGAAGAAACCGCGCGAGCACGCGGCTCGAGTGCGGCTCACACTGAGGCTTACACATACGCAGGTGAGATTGTACTGCTTTTGTGCCGTTGTGGTCGTAGACTCCTTACTAACATACAGAGACACAGTCCATCCTGGTTACACGCCAGATCCAGCAGTCGCTGGCCAAGCGAACGCAGGTGCTAGGTCGCCGACGCGCGTTCATGCAGTCCGTATTGGACGACTGCATCAAGAAACTAGGAGGGCAGTAGAAAGAACACAGTCCAGTTCTATGACTTGGTACCTACGTCGCCGTACTCGCTACGTGGTCTATCTATCTACTGCGGGCGCCGTACTTGGCGACAGCCCAGTCGGGCAGTTCGGGCAGCTCCACCGTCGCGTCGGGCGCGTAGCGACGATACAGCTCTTCCACGTACATGTGCTTGATCAGTCCAGGAGGACGGGCGTCCGAGAACGCCTTCAACGCCTCCTGGACGCTCAGACCACTCCGCTGCACGAGATACGACACCACCAAGTAGCCCGTGCGGTTCAAGCCGTGCGTGCAGTGCACCGCGATGTGGCCAGTGGGCTCCGCAGCCACGAACTCGTCCACAATCCGCACAAACTCATCGACCTCCGTCTCCCGCGGCGGCGCCTTGAAGCCTTCGATGCACAATTTGACGTACTTGACACTGGAATCCCGAAACGCGACTTCGCCATCGTAGTACTTGGTGGTGTTGGTCAGATCGACCAGCAGCCGCACATCGTGGCCGTCTTTCGACTGCGTTTCCAAAAAGACCTCGGGTGTCCACAGCTCATGCGGCGAGCGGATCATGCGCGAGAACTTGTCGTCCAGTGGCACGCGCATGGCCACGAAGCGCGACGAGCCGATGCGCGCGCCCATCTTCGGGACGTCGTCCCAGTTGTCCGGCACCGACAGCTTCGAGCGGCGCGGACCACCGCGACTGCGGCTTGTTCCTCCTCCTCCTCCACGTTGTCGTGGCCACGACCGCGATCTCTCGTGGCGCTCGCCACCACCATTGTTGCGGTGGGTTTCCTGTCCGTTCGACTGCTCGTCTCTCCTCTCCGCGTCGCCGTTAGCTGTGTGTTTCGCCTCCATGTTTCTCGCGGGTCGAGACCTGGATCTGGATCTGGACCTGGATCGTGCGCGGAACCGCGGCTGGGAGCGTGATCTGGACCTGGAGCGAGGCCGCTGCGTTGAGTGGGTGTCGGCGTCTGAGTCGCGCGGGCGATACCGGTCTCGCGAGCGCTCTCTGGCTCCGTTGTCAGCCCTCCGTCGGTCGTGTCTGCGGCGGCGTCCTTCGCGACCTCTGCGGCGACGGCGCTCTTGGTGGGGAGCGCGCGAGTGCGAGAGCTGCGCGTCCATCGGTGGGCGGGCTCAGATTGACAGGCAGCGTTCGAATGGGACGATGGCGGTGTAGACAAATACCGGTGGGTAACCGGTACTACCGGTATTTGTTGGGCGATTGCATCACCATCGCGTACGTTGAGGTTGCAACGGCCATGTTGATGATGCAAGTGCAGCTGAGCTGCTGCGTCGGCAGCTCAGTCGGCGATTCGCAGCGCAAGCAAGAGAGAGAGAGAGAGAGAGAGAGATACTACAGTAGAAGAGAGAGATGGTGGTGGCGCGTAAGATCCGCGTGCTGTGTCTGCACGGCTGGCGCACGAACGCCAAGATCCTGCAGCACCAGACGCAGGGCCTGCGCGACGCGCTGGGCGACAAGGCCGAGTTCCTGTTCCTCAACGCGCCGTTCGCGGCATCCGGGCCGGCGCAGGACGTCATCCAGACCTTCTACGCGCACGAGGCGCCGTTCTACGAGTGGTGGAACGCCATCAAACTGGCGCCCGAGGACAAGGCGCACCCGCACGCGGCGCACAGCTATCGCTACGAAGGCGTGGACGAGACGCTCGAGTTCATGACCGAGCGGCTCCGCGAACTGGCGCCCGTGGACGTGGTGCTCGGTTTCTCCCAAGGCGCAGGACTGGCGAGTGTACTGACGGCGCACTGGAAGGCGCAGCACCGCGTGCGGCCGTGGAAAGCCTGCGTGCTGGTCTCTGGCTTCCGCCCGCGCGCGCGTGAAGTGAGAGATCTGTTTGAAGACTCGTTCGGCAACATACTAACGCTGGATGTGCCGTCGATCCACATCATCGGCAGGGCGGACTCCATCTTCAAGCAGTGTGAGGATCTGTACGACACGTACGACGGCGAGATCGACGGGGTCAAGAAATTCAAGTTTGTTCATGAGGAAGGCCACAAGTTCCCATCGCCCCACCGCCACGAAACACTCTACCGTGACGTCGTGAAGGCACTGGAGCAGATCCTGGCCGAGCCCTCAGGCTCCGGCTATCTCTGACCGCTGAAACCCTTCAGCGTGTACTGCTGGTGTGTTGTTCGTAGTCTAATATTGCTTCTCGAGTTGCGTGAGCACATCAATAGAAGCTCGGGCTGTTTGCATGTCGACCTTTAACTGCGCCACGCGGCCTGCGTCTTGCTGTTGGACTGACTCGGGAACCTTGGCGGTGTACCCTGGGGCACGTTGGCGACGCACGACTCCTTCCAGCGTTTCCTCCATCTTCGAGACTCGCTTTTCCAGTCGCTGGATCTCCGCTCGCACACGCTGTGGCGTGTCTGGGTCATCCGGGACAGGGAACAGAACTGCATGGACGAGTTCAAACAAGGCGTGAGCGGCAGTCACCTCCCTATATCGGAATGAGAATGCAAGTTTACCTGAACACGTCTGCGAGATGGAGTGGCTGAGCGTAGGTCCTGACAACGGCGACTGTCCGCCGCTATCAATCTCGATTCGAAGTCGACTCTGGCTCTCCAGGTCACCCAGGCCCTGGAGGAGCACGGATGCTTCCTGCGGAGACGAGCAAACAAGCTTCACGACGACATCTCTACACAATACGCACGAGAGTGAGCATGAATCCTCCCTGGCGAGTGGCAAATGCTGCACACGTACTCTGTCTGTGAGCCTCCGCTTGGAGCAAGGGTCTTGACTGTGTGTCGAAGAGAGCGAATGGCGTGGAGAACATTAAGGACCAGCTACAGAAAGAGCGCCTTGGTGAACATCTGTGGAATAACACGAGCAGGAAATGAGCCACAATACGCACCTCCATGTTTCGCTCTGCGGCTGCATCAACCCAACTGCCAACGCGCTCTTGGTCGGGGTACGACGCAAACAACAGCGGCTGGTCTTCAACTGGCGTGCGAGTCGCTGGGTCGTACATTCGAATGCGTTGCCTGGGGACAGAAGCCTGAGTTAGTTTGACGCTCAATGGATGTAATCCCGATATCTAGAGAAAGCAACGTACCACAACTCTTCCGTCACGAATGGGGCAAATGGGTGGAGAAGACGCATCGAGTAGTCCAAGCACGTGAACAGAGTGGTGCGAGCAGCGAGCTGGTGCTCGCGGAACTCTTGCTCGGAGCCGAAGTCTTCGAGGTTGACGCGGTTCCCGTACAAAATAGGTTTGCTGAATTCGATGTACACGTCGCAAAGGTCTTGGATGAAGAACCGCTGGAACGCAGACACACTCGCCGCGAGCTGGTTCGTCTCCATTCCCTTGTTGACAGCCTCGACAGTAGTAGCCTGCGAACCATTTCCACCGTTAGTATCAAAACTAAGCCTGTGCCTTCAAACATTCCTGTCCTACCAGTCGACTCAGGATCCATCGGTCAACCAAGCTCATTCGACCGATTAGCGAGTCGAGACTATTCACCGAGGCCGCAGCAGCCCCTGGCTGTTCCTCCAGAAGTGGAAGTGCGTAGCGCACGGCATTCCAGATCTTGTTGCAGAATTGGCGATGGGAAACAACGCGCTGAAGGTCCATGTTGATCTGGCGACCTGATGAAGTATGTAAGATACACCCACGTCAGTCAATGGGTCGCCTGTGCGAGGCGATGGTCACAAACGCACCTTGTTGCAAGTATGACGCCAACGCATAGCGAAGCGCATCTGTGCCACAGGCTGGGATGCCTTTGGGGAACTCGCGACGAAGCTCCTTCTCAGCCTTCTTCAGTTCTTGCTCTCCCACGTTACCGTGCTATTGACAACGTAGCCGTCAGACAAACGTAAAACGCACGACTTCGGTAGCAACTTCGACACAGTAAACATACCTTCAGACCGGCCAGTAGTTCATCAAGCGTGATGCCTTGAATCACGTGGATCGGATCGATGACGTTACCGAGACTCTTGGACATCTTTCGACCAGCTTTGTCTCGGACCATCGGGTGAAGCAGGATACGATCGAAGGGAGTTTTACCAGTGAACTGCGGCACGCAATAACCGTACACCAAAGGTTACTATCAGCTCCAGCATATCGAAAGAAACCGGAGACGACGCACCTCTTCGCAAAGCATAGCCATTCGAGCCACCCAGAAGAACAGAATGTCGGATCCCGTTTCCATCACTGAGATGGGGTACGCAGGCGACTGGTTCGGATCATTCTTCGGCCAATCCTAACAGAGGCACCAGACCCACGTGAGTGAAACCTTCAAGAAATCGATACTAGTACGCCTTCACGGAACGTACAAACACGGAAATCGGCAGCAGTCCAGAACTGAACCAAGTGTCGAGCACGTCGTCGTCTTGCTCGAGACGAGCGCTCTCAGCGACATCACCGTACTTCTCCACGGCCTTTTCACGAGCTTCTTTTATGGAGCGAGCAACAATCCACTCGTCACTGTGGCCAGCCAAGTGGATGCGGTATGCGGGGATACGATGGCCCCACCAGAGCTGGCGACTCACACACCAGTCCTGGATGTTTTCCAAGAAGTAGAACCACATATGTTCGTGGGTGCGTGGCTCGATCGCGAGGTCTCCGCTGCGCACGTGGTCAACAGATCGTTTCGCCATTTCGCGACAGTCGACGAACCACTGAGGCATCAGCAATGGCTCGATCACATCGCCTGAGCGAGAGCAGAGGGAAACTGTCGTCGAATGATCGAGCTGTGGTTTATAAGAGAATCAATCGTGAGCAGGTTGCCACAGCTGAAGAGGTTCTCGTGACAGTGTACCTTTTCGACGTAGAGTTCCTTGGCTTGGAGTTCAGCAACCACTGCTTCTCGCGCCTCGAAACGATCAAGACCAACAAAGCGTGGGTCAATATCTCCGCACATGCGACCGTTCTCATCAATCACGACGGGTTCTGCGAGGCCGTGGCGGAGACCACACTCGTAGTCCTTTGGATCATGTGCTGGAGTCACCTTGACGACACCTAGCCATCAAACAAGCGTCGAGTATGAGCAAGACAAATTCCCAACAAAGCATGGTGATAGAACGCATCGTACCAGTGCCCAGCTCCATGTTCACGAGCTCCTGATCGAGGACCACTGGAATGAGCTGTCCAGAGAACGGGTGGACGACGTGCTTCCCGTGGTACGCTGTGTAACGAGCATCGTCCGGGTGCACAGCCACCGCAACGTCGCCAAAGATCGTCTCAGGTCGTGTGGTGTCCACGTGGAGGCAGTCGTCTGAATCAGACAACTGTTCAAGATCACAACTGTTAACACCAGATAGATATCACCGCTTCACCAGCCAGCCGAAAGCCCACTACTTACCTTGTACAGAATTCGATGCATCACGCCGAACTCCACAGGCTTCGCTCGACCAGGCAGCTTCATCTGCGTCGCGCCCGTGAGCGATTCCGAGTCGACTTCAATGTCGGAGATCGCCGTCTTCAGCGTCGGACACCTGCAACCACAGCGTCAGCTCTACTCCACTCTCCAATAACGCTTCACGACGACGTACCAGTTGACCATGCGCCGTTTGCGGAAGACCAGTCCACGGTCGTGGAGCTGCACGAACGCCTCCACTACGGCTTCGGATCTGAGAGCAAAACGCACGCTTTAGCAACAGCGTACCAACAACTCCACAACTCCACGCACACGCACCGTTTCTCATCCAGCGTGAAGAACGACTCGTCCTTGTTGACCACGGCGCCCAGCTGATCGATCTGGTGCATGATACGGCCGCCGTACTGCTCGTTCCACTGCCACACGCGCTCCAGGAACGCGTCGCGGCCCAGCGCGTGCTTGGAGAGGCCCTCTTCCTTGGCGATCTTGCGCTCCACGACGCTCTGCGTGGCGATGCCTGCGTGGTCTAAGCCTGGGATCCAGCGCACGTTGAAGCCGCGCATGTGGTGCCAGCGCGCCAGCGCGTCCTGGATCGTGATGGTCAGCGCATGGCCGATGTGCAGCGCGCCCGTGACGTTGGGCGGCGGCAGCAGCATGCTGAAGTGCTTGGTGTCTGCTTCAACAGTACTACTGAGCTCGCGCTGCTTCTTGTCCGCGATCACGCGCTGCCAGTAGTCGTGCCATCCCGACTCGACGGCCGCCGGGTCGTACGTCGCCTCCAGTGGCTGCTCGCGCACGCGGCGCCGGATCTCCGCGGGCAGTTCGTACGCGCCACCAGCAACCGACGCAGAGCTCTGTGATGACAGTGCACGCAGTCCACTGCGCCATGGAGCAGCAGCGGATACGCGGCGGCGCAGGGCCGACCTCATGAGCAGCGACATCGCGTTCTGCTCTGTGGCGTTCGTCTCCGATTAGTTGCCGCCACAAGATGAGCATTGAATCAATGCCATTGATGGTCCAGAATGCGAAATTTACACATCTAGCCACAATGTACGTGTTACATCACTATGTGGTGCGTTCTACGCTATGTTCCACATGCACATGTGGAACCATCAGGCAGCTCACAATGCCACCACACGTCGCACCATCCTCTCGAAGAGACCAGCGGAATCATGGCCGCGAATGCTGTGGCGCGCTCGCTGCGCGACGTCGCGCGCGGCCACCGCGTGCACACGCTGCTGCTCTCCAAGTCCGAAGACCTCGTGTGCAAGAACCTCATGTGCGAGTACGTGGGCTCGTCCTGCGCGTGCAAGCTGTCGCTCGTGCTCGAGCGCGTGCCCGACCTACGCGAGATGGACCTGTCCAACAACCAGCTCCGCTTCCTGCCGGCCTCGACGTTCGCGCTCTCGCAGCTCACGCACCTGAACATCGCCCACAACCAGTTGGATGCGTTTCCAGCGCAGCTGAGCGAGCTGAAGCAACTGCAGGTGCTGGACATCGGCCACAACCGCATCGCGTCCATCGCGCCAGAGCTTCTCCAGCAACTGGAGAGTCTGAAGGAGATCCGCGTCACAGGAAACCCACTCCCAGGCGACGTCCTGGACGCACTGCGCTCAATTCGGCAGGATATCCAAGTAATAGAGTGAAAAAGGCCGCCTTTCTTGTGTTATTGGGACGCATGGCTGTGCAGTGTGAGTGGGAAGTGTGGTGTGGTCAGCTATACCGGCCTAGTGAGAAGCTATAACCGCGGGAGCACCACGCCACGGTCGCCATCTATCGATGACGACGACGACGTGGCGGTGAACACGGGCTTGCGCTGCGAGTCTCGCTTGCTCATCTTGGGGTCGTGGACGATCGTCGGCTTGCTGCCCTTGTGGCTGTTCTTGGAGTTGCGGCGGTGGAGCGCCGGGTCGTTGACCAGGCCGCGGCTGCTACCCGACCGGCCAATGCCTTTGGCAGACAGCGTCGAGCTCTTCTTCTTCGTGGGCGACGCAGAGCGTGTCTCGTCACCGTGGTCGCTGCCTTTATCGCTGGCTGCGCTCGTGCTCTCGTACTCACTGCGACTGGTGTTCTGGCGCTCCAACTCCGCGTCCGTGTCCAGCGCAGCAGCCACTGCGTCTGCTATGGACACCGCATTGCCTTCATTCTCCGCGACAGAAGTCGCGCGTAAGAACCGCGGGTCCACTCGCTTTATCCGGAACTTTTCATGGCGCACTTGCATCACTTGGAACGCGCCGTACAGCTTGTCCTGGATGGTCACACCCGTCGGTGGGATCACGACGCCCAGCAGCGCAGCAAACGACTTGGGCTCAGGCGGCACGAAGCGCGCGTCGTCGATCGCAGAGCTCTGGAAAGCCCAGGACACAGGCAATTGTGAGCCGATACGCAACGTCGTGCTGCCAATGAGGAAGAACCACTCAGCAGGGCGTGCGGGCTGTGGGTTGGTCGGCAGCGTCAGCGCCATGCGGTCGTACTTCTGGATGTTCGCCGGGTCGAGGTCGATCATAGGCAACAGCGTGACCACGACGCCGTCCTCCATGTCGTCTTTGAGCTCGTTCCCATCTGAATCCAGTGGGCGATCACGGTCCTTGCGGATGTGCTTGATGTGGGCGAGCGAAATCGCACAGAGCGGCGCTAGGTCTGGACCGCCTGCCTGGGCAAGTCGAATGAGAAGCCGCACGACACCAGCGGTCACTAGCAGTTCGAGCGACTGGCTTTTGCTGGAGGTGATGTTATACACCGCGACGATGCAGTTGACGTTGCTGTCCTTGGTCTTGGAGGCTGAAATTGTGTCAATGAAAGGGATCAACCGCGGGTCTTCAATCAGCGGCAGTAGACAGTCCGCTGAAGTCGACAGCGACCGGAGGATGATGGAGCATCGATCTGCCAGCTCCGACACGTACTTGGCTGGAAGCTGCAACGACGGCGGCGCATCGTCTGACGGTGGCGCCAACACAGCAGCGATGACATCCAAGGCGCCGTCCGAAAACACCGCTAGACCGGACTTGTCTGCGCGTGCGAGCTGGCTGAGCGCGTAAACACAGTGGACCATCGATGGACCAGTCTTGCAGTGAGGCGCCACAAGACGCAGCACACGAACGGCTCCGTGGCGGATCAAGTCACCCCAGTCAGTCGGATCTTCGCACAGAATCGAAATGACCTGGATACACACGTCCACGACGGGCTCAGACACTGGGTTGCGGCTGAAGAGCACCAGCATGACGCTGATGAGGTCTTTTTGGACGATCGCCTTTCGATACTTGGCGTGGTACGTGAAGTTGTAGATGAACTTGGCGCATGCCAGCGTGATCTCCTCACTGCTGCTCAGTGACAGCAGCCGCAGCACTTGAGGCGTGATGCCAGACTCCTCAATGCGGTCGTGGAGTATTGGGACGCAGGAGATGTTGCATAGCACATTCAGTCCGAACACGTTCTGCTGCTCGTCCTCCGACGCGATGATCTTGGTGAGGACTTCGATCAGATTATTGGCCGCCATGGCCTCGCAGTTGGAGCGCTGTGATGACAGCGAACACAGCACCGACGCGCAAAAGCGCATGGTCGGTGGGTCGTTGTGCTCCGAAAGCACGAGAATCGCGAGCAGCGCGCCGCCTTCCACCAGCTTCACCTCCGTCCCTGGCTTCATCGCGATGTTGTTCAGACACGCAGCGAGCCGTCGGTGGATCTCTTGGTTGCTGAACTCGATTTCGCACATCTTGGTGATCACTTGCGCCACGTTGATCTCCATCAGGGTATCGATCATGACGGGATCACACGACAAATTGTACAGCGCCGCGACGCACAGCGACCGGATCTCGACACTCTCCAGGCGCGCCAGTTTAACAAGCGCGTAGAGCACGCCGTCTTTGATGTGGGCCATGCGGTGCTCGTCATGGGTGAGCAAGTTGAACAGTGCACGCGCACAAATCTCCTTGGTGGACTCGCTGTTGATACGCAGCAGTGAGTTGACGATGAAGTCCGGCACCGTGCCTTCCTTCCAGATATGTCGCGAGCGCTGCGGGCGCTCGATCGCAAGGTTGCAGAGAGTCACCGCCGAGTAAATCTGGATGTCTTCAATGCCACAACGCATCATGAGCGTCAGCGCGGGGTACAGTTCGCCACACTTGGTGAGCACTGGGCGGTACGCGGCGTTCGACGCCAGCTTTGAGAACGCGATCGCGCAGTTGAGCGTGATGGTGTTGTGGGGAGAGCCGGAAAGGTCGATCAGCATGGACAAAATGAGAGTCTTCTCCAGTCCCTCGGCGGCCAGGTTGCAGCACGCAGTCGAACAGCAGAGCAACGCGTCCTTGTTGGTTGAATTCATGATTTTGCGAAGCAGACGCACGCAGCCGTCGTCCACGATGCGCGGGCGAGACTCCACGTCAAAGGTCAGGTTTGCGACGATACACGCGCATTGCTTCATGAGCTCTTCGTTCTTGACCGGGCGTTGGAAGATGCCGAAGAGCGTTTTGATGACGTCGACTCGGATCAAAATCTTCCGACTCTCCTCGAAGAACGATAGGTTGTAGAGGCAGCCGATCGCACATTCCTGGCTGCGCTGGAACACCGCCGGCGTCTTGTCGTTCGCACTCACAGGCGCTGGTGGATCCTCCTCCACCTCCAGCACTCCGTCTTTGTTGACGTGGTGGCGCTTACACAGCCTCACGATCGCCCTGATCACGTCGTCCTTGAGGAGGAAACTGTGGAGCGTCTTGTCGCACGACAAGTTGAACAGCGCATTCGCGCACAGCTCCCGCACTTTGTCCTGCACGGAAGCTGACAGTCGCGCCAACACACCAGGGACGTTGCTCTGCATCAGTTCCGAACACGTCGCTGGGTTCGCCATGAGACTGCAGAGCGCGACGATCGCGTATTGCTTGGCGAGAGGACTTGCTTCGTCCAGAAAGTGGAGTAGCAGCGAAACAACACCAAAGCGACTCAGCAGCGGGCGACTGTCGGAGGTGGTCGACATGTTTGAGAGACTCAATGCCGTGTTCTCCTGGATCACTTGGTTTCCCTTGTGGCCCAATTCCACGAGCTGTACGACGGCGTCGCTGAGCACAAGGTTCTTGAGTGACGCGCTGTGGGAAGAGATGTTGGCGATCGCGACCGAGCACATCTCCCGCACGAGCTCGTTCTCGTACTTGAGCAGGTCTTCAATGCATTCTAACACGCGCACTTGGCTCAGCAGCTCCAGGTTGGAAGTAATACCCGAGAAATTGCAGATCGCCGTCGCGAGATGCATCTTGACGTCGGCATCTGTGATGCTCTGCGAGAGCTCACAGATATTGTCGAGGATGCCATCCTCCACAACCTTGGCGCGAGGCCCACTGAGCAGCGAAAGGTTGCAGATCGCCTCAGCGGAAAACGAGATGCTAGCAAGTTCGCGCTTGGACGAGATCTTGACGATTGTCTGCACGACGCTCTCGGCGACTGTCGCCCCCGAGTGGGACGCGATGTTGATCAGCGCCTTGACGCACGCCTCTTTGGTATCATTGTCAGGGGCGTTGAGCATTGAGATGATAGCGGACACACAACCCTCCTGCACAAGGCGCAGTTGGCCAGCGCGGTCGTAGGAGAACCGACAGAGAGCCATCGACGTGTTGCGCCGGATCTCTTCGTGTTGAGCCTTTGCTAGCTCCAGTAGTGCCAACAAGACACCCTCTTCAATCATACGAGGACACAGCGCAGGCTCCCACGTGAGATTGAGAATGGCTGCGGCGCAGAAGCGCTTCACCTCCACGTCGTCGAAGACCGACAAGTGGCTGAGCGCGAGCATGCTGTTCTCCGTCACCATTTGTCTCTCGTTGCCGCAATCGGTGGTGAACTGCGCAAATTCAACAACAGCATACAATAGTTTCGTTAGAGCGAAAGCCCACTCCATGCAGGAAGAGATCGGTACTCACATAGTAGAGACTGAACGCGCACTCTTGCTTGAGTCGCACTTCGCGAGTCAGCGCCGTACCTGCGTCCAGTGCCTCGAGCATTTTCTCCTGGACTTCCTCGTCGACTTCTTGGTCTGGGTCCTGGTTGGGCTCGCCGTCTGTGTCGATTGCCTTGGATGGATCCAACGCCCCTGGTTTGCGGAAACGAGACAGATAGATCATGCCGTCTTCGTAGTCTCCTCTCTGGCTGAACAAATCGCCACTGTAGACATCGAAGATGTGCTCTTTCTTCGGACCCTTGTTCACCACTTGGCTCAGCCGCGCGCCCGCTAGGATAGACCGTGACCGCGGTGAGTCTGTCGCGGGGCCTGGGAGTGATGCCTTCCTGGGTGGCGCCAGTGGAACAGGCGCCATGCTCATGCCGTTTGCTGCGCCACTGGCTACTGGAGACGCGCTCGCTCCACCGACGGGCGACATGGACATCGTAGCTCCGCCACTCGCAGTTGTTCCGGCACTCCCTCCATCGTCCCTGTTTTCCTGTGGGATGATCTTGGTGTTGATATGGCGATAGAGCGTCCGCACGAGATCTTCTTTCGTCGTGTGAGTCTTCCAGAAATTGCGCTGGCGGTGTAGCTTCCAGTGCTTGACCAGCTCCTTCAGCTCCTCAAATCGAATAGGTGCGGCCGCTGGGTCACGCGTCCGCGGGAACAAGTTGAACCGCGTGAGGTACTCGCGCAGCACCTCCAGCTCCTTGTCTCGCTCCAGCTCTTCAAGTAGATCGTTGGTGTGGCGCGCATTTTGCGACAGGCGGTGGCTCATCGTAGCACGCGGCCATGCAGCGGCAGTGTGGACTGGCGTTGCTTTCCTTCGCGGTCACTCGAGCCGGCGCTCAGCGGTGTTGCGTGCTCGCGTGGAAGGCCGTTCGGACGCAAACTCTCACGCCTCGCCGACGCTATTGATGGCGCGACTGCAGTCCGTTTCGCCCAATCTGGCGAGCCCAAAGTGCGTCGCGCCTGCCAGACTGAATCAACGCCCCACCGCAGCATGCTGATTCCCAAACAGGGCGGTGAGCTATATATACATGCATTGAGGCGGATGTGATGGCGGTCCTGGTCGGTAGGAATGGCTGGAGGCATGACGAGAGATCGGTGACTTGAAAGCCACGCTGAATCGACTATTGACGCTCGAACCTGCTTGTCCGCGACGCGACAGTGATCTAGGAACATGGCGCTCAAGAGCTACCACAAGGAGACGCTGAATGGTAAGTCGAACCGAGTTTACGAGATGAATGAGGCAGTAGCTGACCTGGGTGATTGATTGACGTGTGGTTCGACAGACAACTGGTTCGAGGAGCGCTCTGCACCGCTAAACGGCAACGTCCTCCCTCACGATGGAGTGGTAAGAAGAGGCCTTCGATTTGGATATGTCTTGCTGCTCGCTGGTGGGCTGATCTCGCATTGGCCAACCTATTCAGAAAGAGTATTCGACGATCACCAACGTCGACTACGCCGGCACGAAGCCCCTTGCTCCAGTAAGTGACTCACCCCCAACATCGGGCTCTGTGCTCAGTACTCACCTGTCTGCCATGCTGCACTTCTCCATCAGCGCACCAAACCTCGACTGGTAAATGAGCGAAGTCTCGGCCAGGCGCTGCTCCAAAGTGCCGGTGCGGATATCAGCCACGGCTTTCGGTCATCTCTGCCACGTCCAAACGAAGAGCAAGAGCGACGATACCTCGAGACGACTCATCGCGCTGCATTTGGCACGCCTACCACTCAAACCGGCCCGGGCGGGCGTCCTGTTGACCTGGGAATCGCCGGAGGTCCCGGGGGCAGAGTCGTCGAGAAAGGCAAATCAACATCAGGATCCATGGGCGAAGTGTACAAGGCGAGCGCAGAACCACAGCGAGACACGGCTTCACAACGCGCATGGCTCTACTCGATGGACCCGATGATTGCGACGAAGCTACAGAAAACGTCACAACAACCAACCAACAACGCACCTAGCGAAGAAGAAGCACGAGCAAAGCCCGAGAGCTATCGGCGGAAAAGCACGTCGATTACTTACGTACCACTCAACCACAAGGGCGTGTTCACAGATGACTAAGTCCCTCGCAGAACCTACGATTGTGATAAGCAGAGCCGGTAGCATTCCTTTAATGAGAAACAACGTATCACGATTAGATGTGCCCCCCACTGACCCTGACAAGATGTGGATACCACGTACCAAGAACTCCTCGTCAGTCATATCCTGGAGGTCATCATCGTCGATTGCACCGAGTTTCTTCGTGTGGCCCTTCACAGAGACTTCGGCATCCACCGGCCCGCGCTCTTCGTCGTCACACCATTCCCACTCGACATCCTCAAGGTCTTCTTCATCAGCGTCACCGTTCATTTCTGCATCCCACCCTTGCTTGTCCACCTGCACTTCAACTTCTTCGTTGCCCTTGTTCTCTTCGTTGTATCGTTCCAGCTCTGCAAGGTACGCTCGCTTGAAGGCTTCTTGGCGCTGATCTTCAGTCATTTCGCTGTCGCCCATGTCGGCCATGCTGTGCATCGGAACGTCTCGTGTGGCTTCTTGTGCCACTGCGGCGTTGAGGTTCTGGTACTTCGCCGCCAGGTGCCCACTGATGGAGCTGCCTTGCAAGAATTCTGGAAGCGCTCGCGGAGCCTTCGCCGGGCGATTCGACTCATCCTCTTCCTACAATCACGTTGCTCAGTAAGTTTGTTCAAAGTATCGGCACGGCTACCAACATCACGTACGGGTTTCCGTTTCCGATCCATGAGGTACTCATCGTCCTGTTGTTCGTTTCCGGCAATGTCGACGACGATCTCTCGCTCCTGTGCGATACCACAACACAGTCTTAAGGGTGCTGATCAATAGCCACGCCATTAAACCATCCTGCGCGTACCTGGCCGTAAGGGTATAAATATGACTGGGTGTTCTTCTCGTCGCCGCGGTTGCCTGCGCCACCACCAGCGCCACCGTTACCGCCACCACCACCACCGTTGCCTGCTCGCCCACCATTTGCACCCGATCCATCGCGACCGCTTCGGCCACCAAGCCCGGCGGCTCGGTTCTCGCTCGGCAGATTGCTATGGATGTGGCATACATTGCTTCGTCAGTGCCAGCCCGTATGGTGTAATCATACTGGAGTCGGTGGGCCACTCACGTTGGCAGCGTGTGTCCTTCTCTCACGTAGGCGTTAATACGACTGAGCACTTCGAACACACCCTCGTGCATGCCTGACTGCTTGTTCATCTGTTCTTTGAGCTAATGGGCCACACAGAGTTGTTCACGTCAGCCTCCCGCCACCAGTCTTCCGAGTATCGGGAGTACAGTGTACGCCTGCCTTACCTTGCGCTGCAGCGTTTGAATTTTCTCAAGTCGGTCGTTGTTGTCGCACTGCAACAGACACAGAAGCACATCAGCCACTCATCATATCTACACACTGCTAAGGCAAGCTCCCTACCTCGAGCAACACCTCGTTACAGTGGCCGCATCGGAAATGGTACTGTCCGGGCATGAGCAGCAGCTGCGCCTCCAGCGCCGTGTACTCTCGGCCGCAGTCCGAGTTCTTGCACTGGTACTTCTGACTCTCGATCTCCAGCTTCTCGCCCTCCTTGAGCTGCTCCTGCATGATGTACAGGCGATACTGCACGACCTCGACAAAGTACTTGTAGTCGATGTACCAGTACGACGTCGACGAACTGCCGCCCACGCGCTTGTCGTTCAGCACCTCTCTACTCACATACACACAACACACGCATCAGTCCCCATTGGCCTGTATTATATAAAACCAAACGCGTGGGCCACGCACTCGCAGACGAGATGGTCTTGGTGGAGCTCGTTCATGATTTTGCGGAGCTGGCGCGTCTGCAGGTTCACCGCGCTGCCCATCTCGTCATCCTACAGATACAATAGACGTCCGTAAGCGTCTCTATATCCCCACTACAGGCAAGCAGCGCTGCTCCGCACCTTGAGGAACTTCTCGCGGATCAACGCCTGGAGCACGACCACGTGCTCATCCGCATAGAACGCGCTACACACAGAGCCAACGTACAGCACCACGAAAGTGAATACGCGCAGATACAATGCGCATCTAATCAGCCAGCGCGCACCGCCCCACGAGGTTCACGAGCTTCTCCACGAGCCCCGCCATGACGCCGCCGCCGCTGTCGGTTGTTTCGCTTCGCGATGTTGGTGATCCAACGTCCAGTGTGGAGAGTGAATGAAGGGCGTAAAGAACATAGTGCAGTTAAGAACTGTTTCATATCTGAACTCCTCGTTGACCGTATCCGTTAAGAACGGACTTCAACCGGTTCTAATGAGCTCACATGGCTCCACTCCGCCTTCCTTCTTCAACCGAGCATCTTCTTGTGGGTCTCTGCAAGACCTTTGAAGTACTTGACGGTCTTCACACGCAGTTCATTTGTCGCGTCTTCATCGCACACTACATAGCACACAACACCATGTCAGTCAGCCGTCCTCTTACACAGCAGCCAGTACTGGAGATAGCGGACCTATGCAGGCCTTCGGGTGGAGCTGGACCATGGACACGGTCCACATGTGGTTCACGCCCTCTTCCACCACTTTGTACAGCGCGTAGGACTTGGCGATGCCCGTGATGATGATCAGCACCTCACGTGTGTCCATGACGGTGCCCACGCCGACTGTGAGCGCCATCTTCGGTACTTTCGCGACGTCGTTCTCGAAGAACCGCGAGTTCGCGACGATCGTGTCGTACGCCTACTCCACCACTCACATGAGCACCAATCCCTATCACACGGTACACTCAAATAGCCAGCACACGCACCAGCGTCTTGACACGCGTGCGCGACGTCAGCGACGAGCCAGGCTCGTTGAACGCGATGTGGCCGTCGGGACCGATGCCCCCGAGGAAGAGCTCAATGCCCCCAAACGCCTTGATCTTCTGCTCGTACTGCACGGCATTCCGCATCAAACATGGATCCTAAACAGCGAGAACTCATAGTCGGATAGACGCTACCTCCTCGCATTCCTTGTCGAGATCGGACGCGTTGCCGTTCAGGATGTGCACGTTCTCGCGTCTGTGTCAACACCACACTGTCAGTCTCCTCGTCGCCCCCCCCCAACCTCCGCCACTCACTTGATGTTGACGTGCTGGAACAGGTTCTCCCACATGAACGAGTGGTAGCTCTCGGGGTGGCTCTCGGGCAGCCCCACATACTCGTCCATGTTGAACGTCACCACATGCTCGAAGCTGCATGCGTGAAGAGCTCACATGTCTCAGCCTTCTATGTTCCTCCCACTGACTGAGGAGTCCCCCCCCTACCGTACCTGATTGTGTTGGCGCGATAGAACTCGATGAGCTTCTTGTACGTGAGCAGCGGGGAGCTGCCAGTGGGCAGGCCCAGCACGAAGGGCTTGGCGGCCGTGGGCTGGAAGTCGCGGATGCGCTTGCGCACGTACTCGGCCACCCACAGCGCGACCTGCTCCTTCGTCTCCTCGATCATCAAGCGCATGGTGGTGGTACCGGTATTGGAATGGCTCGCTTCCACAGATTCGATCAACAGAACTCTGGTTCCCACGCCGCGTCGCCCACTTGAATCTGCGCGTCAGTCAGTTGCGAAACGGCGTCCCAAACAACGAACGAATCCCTTCCGTCAGAGACCCAGATCCCCATCCCCTTTCGACGGACGCCAGTATTAGTGACTGAGCCATGGCAACGCGACGCGGGCGCGTGGTCAAGTTCGAGAACGTGCGCGTGCTGCGCGACGGCCGGCTACAGGACACGTATCTGTGGGTCGAGAATGGCAAGGTCGTGGACCCGCAGAGCCGCTTCTGGCACGTGCAGACCGAGGCGCAGCACGCGCCAGACGAGATCATCGACGGCCGCGGATGCATCGCCGCGCCGGGCTTCATCGACCTGCAGCTCAACGGCGGCTTCGGCTTCGACTTCTCCAACCCGGTAACCAAGCAAGCAGAGATCCAGTTCGTCGCGCAACGGCTCGTGACGACGGGCGTGACGGCGTTCTGTCCAACGCTCGTGTCGTCCACAGCGCTCGTGTACGAGCAGATCATGCCGCAGTACGTGCCGACCACCGACGGCCACACGCGCAAGGCCGCGAATATACTGGGAGTCCACTTGGAAGGGCCGTTCATCAACAGCGAGCGGAAAGGCGCGCATGACGAGCGCGTTCTATTAGCGCCGACGCGAGGGCTGGAGTCGTTGCACGAGCGGTACGGGGCTCTGGACAACGTCAAGATCGTGACGCTCGCGCCGGAGCTTCCAGGCGCGATGGACACCATCCGCGCACTCAGCAGCAAAGGCATCGTCGTGTCTGCCGGCCATTCTCAAGCCAACGTGGCGACTGCCATCGAAGCGGTCAAGTGCGGACTCACGATGCTCACGTACGTTACGTACCTTGCTAATGATGATATTCACTGCTGAACGTCGCCTCTCACGCAACTGTTTCTTGCCCACACAGCCACGTCTTCAATGCGATGGGTCCGTTCCACCACCGCGATCCTGGACTCATCGGACTCCTGGGACTGACCGACAAGCGGCCGTTCTTCGGTCTCATCCTCGACGGCGTGCACTCCCATCCGACGTCTGCGCGTATTATTCGCACGTGCCACCCGCAAGGTCTTGTGCTGGTCACAGACGCGATGGCTGGCATGGGGCTGCCGCTGGGCGAGTACGATCTCGCAGGGCGGGCAGTCACAGTGAAGAAGGAAGGTGCGTTTCTCACTGGCACCGACACCATCGCGGGCAGCGCCGTGACTCTAGATTCGTGTGTACGGACCATGATTGAGTACACGGGGTGCTCCGTCGTCGAAGCGATCGAGAGCGCGACGCTGCATCCCGCCCAAGTGCTCGGCATTGAGGCTCAGAAGGGCACGCTGTCGTTCGGCGCAGACGCGGATCTGGTGCTGCTGGACGATAATCTACGCGTCAAACGCACCTACATCGCAGGCGAACTCGTCTACGATGCGTTCTGACGTGAGAAAGGCTATATAATACCAACGGAAGCTTATAGATTAAAGACTAAGCTGAATCGCTATTGATGAGTCGAAGACACGATCTACCACACAAAGTGATGGTGATCGGCTTCATCAGCCTGGTCCACGACGTTCTCGTCCTCTGCCTGCTTGATGTGGCGCTCAGGCTGGGAGCGCCACATGACCTGACGGCCCTTGCGTTTCTTGGGCGCCTGCATACTGCGCTCCATCGACTTCTTCATGCGCTCCTCGTACATCTTCTGTTGCTGCGAGATGCGCTCTTGCCGCACGCGCTCGCGTCGCTCTTTCTCTTTCTCCTTCTCAGCCTTGGCCACGTATTCTTCGGGCATTTGCTCAATTGCGCTCAACAGATCCTCCAATCGAGCCTCCAGATCCGTGAGCATATAGAGCGTCGACGAGTTGCTCTCCGCCTCAAACCCGCAGCGCTTGTACACCTCCAACACGCGGTCGTGGAGCTCCTTCAGCATCCGCTCCTGAGCGTTTTCGCTCGTGGCGCTTTGAGAGCGCAGGCGCAGCTGCGAGGCCTTACTCTCTTCGACGCCGATGTGTTGTTGCAGCTCATCGATGTTGTTCTTCAGGCTCTGGGTCTTACGATCCATGTTTTTCTTCGTCTCGCGGTAGCTCTGCTTCAGCTCCTCTAGAGTCTGCTCGGTCTCTTGGCTGTTCTGGATGAGGAACAGGTTGCTTTCCTCGAGTGTCGTGAAGATATCGAGCAGTTGCTGCGGGTGCTGGAAGTACATGGGGATCTCTTCGCCACTGCTCGTGACCGCCATGGTGTCCAAATTTCCCAGCGTCGGCATCACGACCTCCTTCGCAGCTCGACTCTTCTCTTTCTCGCCGCCTTTCTTCTTGCCAGCCGCCTTTCCGCCTTCTTTCTCTGGTTTCTCTCTCTCCAGTCGCTCACGCTCTTCGATCTCAGCCATCACACTCGCCTTCTGCGCCTCCCACTCTGCAATGATCACATCTTTGCGTTTCTGGAGTCGCTCCTGCTGGCGTCGGCGCTTCTTGTCCAGCTGCTCCGACTCGTACTCGGGCGGCGTGAGCTCGTCCAGGAACGCCTTGTACTGCAGACAGTCCTGGAGCTGCTCACTGAGCTTGGACATATCGCTCTGCACCGCCTGGATCTGCTGGTTGAGCTTTTTGATCTCCTGGACTTTGTCGGCCTTGGCCTTGGTCTCTTTTTCCGCTCGCTTGATCGCCTCATGTGCCTTCTTGTCGTTCTCTTTGAGAAACGTATCAAACCGCACGGCGTCTTCCTCCAGCATGAGCTCGCTCTTCTTCAGTGCCTCTTCCTTGAGCTGCGCCTTCTCTTCTAGCTTGCGGATCTCTTCGCGCTTCGTGTCGAGCGACATTTGCACTAGAAACATCTCGCGCTTCTTGGCGATAAAGTCGGCCATGTTTTCCTTCTCGCGCAGTCGATCGTTGGAGATGGCCGCTGTGGCCGCCGCCACCAAGCCGCGCGTTTGACGCGACTGCGAGGATGTGTAACCGCTCGTCACAGCGTGGAGCTCAGGCTGCAACACACCAATCTGTTAGCTTCAATCGTGTGTGATGGTACTACTCAGTAGAAACGTACTGGATCATCTGACCGGAAGCGGCGCACGTTTCCGATGGTGGACGACGTTGTGGTCTTCTCGTAGATCTTGAGACTCGCATTGCGGCGACGTTCCTACATATTCCCATCCATGCTGTGAGCCCCCCTCACTGTGTACGGTGTGTACTAGTATACCAGAGGGCAACCTACGTCGTCCTTGCGCTGCCGCTCCGACTCGCGCATGCGGAATACCTCCTCATCGGACGGCAGGCTGAACGGGTTCGACTCCATCTCCACCACTAGCAGTCGTCTACTTCCTACTGATGCTGCTGTTTGCCTTCGTTGTGTAGCTCCCCACCTTCCTTTGCCCCGCGGCTTTCATGTGCGCTTGCTATTCCTGGCACTTCAACATGGGCGGGATGCTATCCGTCGTTATCCGGATGAAACCGTATACTCCGCTCGTATACTCGTACCCTCGCTCGCATTGAAGCAGCGGCTCCCCACAGCAAGTGACAATGATGGAAGCGGAGGCGTCGGCGTCGCCACGGGCCTCACGCACAGCAAGCGACGCGCCGTCCACTGCAGCTAATAGGCAGCTAAAGAGCGAGCGCGACATGTTCTTCTTCCGGCGGCCGGATCTCAGCGGCCGGCAGCTCTTCTTCCAGAACGGCACCGCCACGCGCCAGCGCCGCGCCGACTCAGCGAGCAGCGAGCGCAGCGTGCCCGTGCAGCTCATCGGCTTCGACGGAAAGTCGCAGATCGGTGTGGCGGCAGCATCAACGGCCAGCCGCTTCTCGGAGGTCAGCGTCTCGCCTGGTGGCACGCCGCAGCGCCAGCGCCCGAGCCGACTGTCGCGGGTGAGTAAAGCTGATGAGCTGAGGAGCTAATATCTGACCAATAGTGTGGTTAGCTGCTTGTAACCAGCGATACGCTACAGGGCTCGGCTACTTCGCGTCGTCTACGGCAAGTGAAGGTGCGTTTTCATCGTCCGTCGTGCTGTGGCGCACTAGCTGACAGTGTTTCTTGGTACTGTAGCTGTTGTTCGTGGGCCTCGCTTTCGCCAGCTTCGTCCTCACGGTGTCCATGCTCTTCCCCAGCAACAGTCGTGCGTCTCAATCGACATGCTTTTAGGATCGCTGCTTGTTGAGCTGACGGATGTCTTTGGTAGATGCGTGGTTCCACGTTGACGCGTTCGACTCGGCGCTGGCGCCAATTCACACGGAGCGAATCAAAGCTCTTCGTCCTAGTCTGTTGGTGCTGTCTCTGGGCATGAATGGCGTGGGGATCGCTGCGACGTGGGCCGAGAGTAACAGTCTGTTGATGGTCTATATCTACGGTGAGTGGCGCTTCCTTCCAAATGATTGAATCCTAAACTCATCCAGGTATTTCTATCGGTAGGCATGGTGGTGAGCGATGCGTGGACGCTGACGATGCTTCTGCCGCACGCGTTCTTCTTTTTTCGGCTGCTGTTCGACGTTCTTCCCGTTCTTCTTGCCATCCAAGCACGCAATTACTTGGTACGTTGCCACCACCGTCATACACACTGGAGACAAGCTTGTATTGATCGTACTCTTCGTCACGCAGACGCAGCAGTGGTTTGTGACCAATTTCCATCGCCTACGGTTTTAAGACACGGACCATTCGTTGCCCACAGGACAGAGTGTGCATTTCAAATCGACAGTAGATTGCTTAGGTCGAAGCCTCTGAATTGCTTGGGCTGCGGAGATCGAACCGTTCTTCCTGGTATCCATACTGCGTGGGCGTGAGTTTGATGACAGTGTGCAGAGGAATGTTGATTTCGAGGCCCTCAGGCACTTTGCGGCCTAGCAAATAGCCGTAGAGCACTTGAAGGTTCAGCAAATGCGAGACGACGAGCACCGGCTTCTGCTGCCGTTCCACTTCGACAACGAACGACGAGAGCCGCTACACTTGCACAACATCCACCACGTTAGTAAACAGCCTTCGTTTTATCGTAGAGACTCTTCCCACGCACGCGAACGAGATCGCCGATGGACTCGCCGCCATGGACGCGATAGTTCATCGGATCGCGACTGAAGTCGCCCCAATCCTGGCTCATGCGCTCTTTGACGTCATCCACAGGCATGTTCGCGTAGACACCTAAGCCGATGAAACAATGTGAGGGTTATCAAATACCCACTGACACCACTGACACAACGAACTTGGTACGTAGACTGACCAGCATCAAGTAGATTCAGCGCACTGACCGGGCGGAAGTCGAGCCCGAGCGGGGAGATCGTCTGGAGTGCGCGAGGTGCCGTACTACAGTAGATACGCATTCCAAGCACAGGCTAAACATCAGCTTCCAGGAAGGAATAGATCCAATGGAAGATAGCGCACTACTGTACCCACCTCGTATAGATCCGCAGCTGCTTCATTGCCGCGCGCGAGTCGCCCTGGCCTTGGATTTCCCGTCCCAGAAGTTCTTTCAGCTTGGATGAGAATGCGCGTCCGACGTCGCCCACACTCTTGTCGGTCGCGCTCTGCTTGAGAAAGTCTCCAAGCTCCCGGAAGGACGCCGACTCATCCTCCTTCACGAAGTGTGCTGGTCTGCAAATGTAGATCGGCCGATCACTACAGCAGCAATATCACACGTGCGCACGAGTCATCCGTTAATTAGGAAGACCGCTCTCTCCGTTGTCGAGCTACAGTACTCACATGACGTGGATGCTCATGAGAAACGGCACCAGCAGATGCGCCATGTTGCCGTAGATGCGGTTGCAGATCACTTTCGACTGCATGTTGATGAGTTTGATGTAGCTCAGCTCGTCGCTCTCGATGGTTTCGTACACAGACTCGTACTTCTCAATGCGCTTGCTGCTCATGGCCACGTCCAGTGAGAAAGATTCGATATTAAATCCCACACACATCACTCACCGCAGGTCGGCCATGGCGTCTTCGAGCGGCATCTCCTTGTAGTCAGGTGAGTTGGTGACTTTCTGCATGAAGTTTCTCTCCAGCACTTTCTCGTCGTTGCAAATGCTCTCCACAAAGATCACGTGCACGTCCGTGGAGAAGGCTTTGACTTTTTCCAGCACCAGCGCGCGGCGGTCGCGCGTCGTGTTGGTGGCGTCGAAGATCGCGACCTCGCCGCCCGTTTCCAGCCACTCGAGCGCTGTCTGGAGGGCGTTGAACGCCAGCTCCTCTCGCTGCTGCTTGGCTGACGCGTTGCTCGCGTCGAAAAAGTCGAAGCTCTGCTTTCCGGTGGTGAGCTTGCGACGCAGCGAACCGACGTTGAAGATCTCAGCGCGCACGCCCAACCTGCATCTCACCATCCATCCAGTTACTAACCATGGTATAGTAGCGGCATGCTGCAGTAGCTGCGTACCACGACAGGAAGTTGGTGATCTTGTGGGAGATGAACGACTTGCCTCTGGGTTCACAGAACGAAGTGGATATGCTTGCTGTTCCCATCATAACGACAGCGACACAGAGGCTACCCACCTCGCGGGTAACCCGACCATGACCAGCACGACCTTCTCGTCATTGAATACCTCACGTCCACGCTCTGAGTCGCTCGCGCCGCGCGAGAAACGCTGCATTCTGCCGCCGTTCGGATCTCGGATCTCCCCAATTCAGTGAGCTGCGTGTTGAATCTGGTGGTATGGTTATCAGATGGATCCACAGACGGACTCAGCGCAAGAAGTATACGTCCATGAGCCTCTGAATGTCGCACGAAGGTCGCTCGAAAGTCGCGCATAAGTGGCAGAGGAAAGTGGGAGAAGGCGGTCAAGTCTCGTGCTCTGATTGGCTGAAAGCCGCGAGGGATGGGGTTCATCTTGGGGGCGAAAAAGCGGAGGCACCGAACCGCCTACATCTGCTGACTGCCTGGAGCTCCCTAGCGGAAGAGCTACTGTGCTTAGTCCCCTGTATCGCGTCGCGTCGTGGGAAGACGGCCGCGTCCTCACTCACCCGCACGCGAAGAAGCACGGAAGGAAGGAAGGAACGCCGGCGCGTAGAGAGTAGAGAGTAGAGAGTAGAGCCCCGTCGAGCGTAGAGACTCTGATCTCTCTGTCTCTCCATCGACGCCTCGATCGCTCTTCATCCAACGGACAGCTAAGGCACGCGGCACGGAACGGAACGCAGCGCGTGAACAAGCCGGGGTGGAAAAGAGCAGTGCGCGAACAGTCCCGCGGCTCGGGTTCCATCCATTTCCGTCCATTTCCGTCCATCGATCGGCGCCCAAACCAGTAGAAGCCAGCACCCCGTAACGCGCCCGTCATGTTCGCGTCGGCGTCCGCAGCAGCCAGTGCGGCGGCTGCCAGCGCCGCGGCGTCCACGACCGAGAACGCGCGGCCAATGACAAATGAAGAGCTGGTGGCCCACCAACTGGACCTCCACCGCCGCATCCAGCAGCAAATGCAGTTGCAGATGGAGATGAGCATGCAGCTCGGCCAGCGCCAGTCGCTCACTGCATCGATCGCCAAAGTCGAGCCCGATCTCGGCGACAACGTGTTCGACATGCTAGACGACCTCATCATGGTCTCGCCCGCCGAGCGCGCCTCGCTCTCCAAGAACACGATTGAAGTGGACCACGACCACGACCCCACGGCCGGCCGCGACAGTCTCGCCGACATCATGGAGTCGCTCGACATGGACCTGGACGCGTTTGAGCTCGGGCCTATTGACGCGACCAACAGCAACAGGCTCTCGGACTCGCGCTACTTGGACACGATGATGGATGAAGGCCGCGACTCGTTCGACGACGCCGACTTGGACTTTGACGACGACCTGGACGACGGTGCCAGCGGCATCGTGGACCACGGCATCGACGACGACGATGGTGACGAAGAGCTCAGCGCCGACAGCCCCTTCCGCGTGTCCAGAGACCCGAACGAACACGCGATCGGAGACGTGGTGGGCGGCCGCGGCCGTTTGTCTTCGACTGATATGCTCGCGTCCATGGCCAGCAGCATGACGAGTATGTCGCAAAACTCGGTGGGCAATTTGTGTACGCTCATCTGGGAAGGGGGTCTGCTGGGGCTGCGGCTGCGCATGTCCCAGTCGCGGCTACTGCCTGCAGTGTCCAAGCTCACGGGGCGCAGCTCGATCTTCGGCATTCATCTGATCGACGTGGGCGATCTGTTGCTTGAGATCGGCGGCCGACCGACGCGCGACATGGAGTTCATTGAAGCGATCGACTTCTTGAAGGAGGTGCAGAAGCCCTGCAAGCTCGTGTTCCGACGCGTGCACTCGGATCCCATGGCGGTGAAGCCCATCCAACCGCCAGTCAAGAGCGCGTTGGCGTTGAAGCTGTCGCAAAAGTTTGAGGAGCTCACAGCCGCAGAGGAAGAAAAGGCGCCGACCGCGCCACTCGTGAAGCTGGAAGAAAAATACGAGATCAAGTGGCTGGACGGACCGCTCGGGATCAGTCTGATTGCCAGCAAGGACGCGCCGTACCCGCTTGTCACGCGGATCACGGGCAAGAACCGCTCGCCGCAGGTGCAGGACGTGCAGCCGGGCCACTATTTGGTCCAGATTGGCACGTACAACACGGCGGATGGCAACTTTAACACGGCGATCAAGTATCTGCAGAAGGTGAGCAAGCCCGTGTCGCTGTACTTCTGTCCCAGCAACAAGAAGGTGTCGACGCGGCCCGACCCAGCGCAGGACGAGTACGAGCAGATCTGGGAGAAGAAGCAGCCACTGTGTTTCACAGTGCGTCCGGATGAGAAAGGACGCATGGTGGTCGCAGATGTGGGCAGCGCCAAGTCGGTCAAGCTGAAGCCCAAGGGCCCGATGGGCTCGAATACCACGGTGGGGTCGGGAGATCTCATCATGTGGATCAACGACGACGACACGAAGGAGTTTTCGTTCCACGAGTCTCTGCTGAAACTGCGCACAGCCAAGCGACCGCTCGTCATTCGGTTCAAGCAGGCACCGCCAGAGCCGCCAGTGGAGATGCGAGCGCCAGCGCCAGCTCCACTGCCAGCTCCTGTGCCGCCACCGCCACCACCAGCTCCTCCTGCTCCATTGCCGAGTGACGCTTCCCCAACGACCACGACCCCAAAGGCCCCTGGCCGATTTAATCCACTGAAGAAGATCGCGGCGTATGCGAAGGAAAACTCGATAAACGTGCTGAACCAGCGCCACAACGACAACGCCAAGAAGTCGAATTCCCCCGACCCCGCCTCCAAGAAAACGGTCGAGTCGGACTCTCGGAATGATCACCATCATCACTTGATGCCAGCCAAGGCGCCAACCTCTACTCACCATGCGACGACGTCAACAGGAAGCAGCCACCACCACGACTCGCATCAGCATTCCCACCATTCCTCTCACCACTCAGACAGCGACAACTCGAATGATCCGCGCCGTAATGACCCCGCACCACAACAGTCCTCCAAACTTCTGAGCTTGGACCTCTTGGCTGGCTTGCGGAAGCCCTCAGTGGGCAAGTCGGCAAGCGACCCGAGCTTGTTGGCGACCAACAGCAACGATGTTCACACGCGACAGGCACGGAACTCAGGTGGGCGGCCAGGAGACCAGTCATCGTCTTCCAGTAAAGACCACACATCACCGTCCTCGGCATCTGGAGCTGACCGACCAGACGAGTACGAAGTCGTGTGGCCGGAAGGCACGGCACTGGGCTTGACACTGCGGGTGCATCCAACGACGCGATTCCCTGTCGTGGCTCGAGTCACGGGCACGAGCAACCTGAAGAACATCGACCACGTGACTCCCGGTGATGTGCTGTTCCAGGCGAATGGCGCGCTGATCGTGCCGCAGCCCAAGTTCAAACAGACGCTCGAGAACCTGTCGCGATTGCCCAAGCCGGCCGTGCTTCGCTTCCGTCGTGGCATCCCTGCGGCCAGCCCATCGAGTGCTGGGGGACGTGTGGACGAAGTCGATCGTGTGCTGCCCCGCGTGCCGTCGTCGCTGAGAGACCACGACTACGAACTGATCTGGCGAGAAAACTCGAACCTCGGCCTGGTGTTCAGCTCGGATGGCGACGCGCCGCGTGTGTCCAAGGTCGACCCGGACTCTGGGGGCCCGAACGTGAACGTGGTGTCGGTAGGGGACACGCTCACGTGCATCGGCCCGCTGGATATCAGTTCCTCGAGCTTCCACTCGTCCATGGCGACGCTGCGCGCCGTGAAGCGTCCCGTGGTGCTTCGCTTCACGCGCAGCGCGCCGTAGGGACAGTATGCGACGCTGCGTTCCATCAGTACAGTACACTACTCGTACGCATTCCCACCACCCGCGACCTCGCTTTTCAATGTCATAGAGAAACAGAGTGAAAGAGATCAACAGGCAAAGTATGGCCACGTGAGACAGTCAATGAAGACGTGCTTATCAACGAAACAGCGTTCAATACTACTACTACAGTATGATGCTATGACTATGGAGTGCAATGAGGGTGGATGCCGATTCCCAAGAATGTAATAATTAGTGTCGCGCCGGCAATACGCCGTGGGTTTGGTGTGGTGGGCTCGCTGCCTGGATGGTACTATATCAGATACATGGACTGGCTGGACTGTACTACTACTGTAGTAATACTTCTCGCTCTCTCCATTCCATTCTCAGAACATGGAGGAGGGCGACGAGTCCATGCGGTCGAACTGCGCGGCCAGCGCCTGCTTCTTGGTCAGGATCTCGTTCCGTGCGTTGTGGATGTCGTTGCGCACGTCCGTGACGTTGATAGCGTCGAAGAAGTTGGCGAGCAGCGGTGCCTTCACGTTGGACGATGGGATCGCGCCGTGGGCCGACGGCGGGTGCAGAAAGTCTTCGATCGCGAACGCGTAGTGGTGCGCGATAGCAAACATGAGCATCTCCACGCAGATCACAAAGTCGTTGAGCGCCGACGCGATCTTGGCGCCCGACCAGCACTGCGGACAGCCAATGTTCCACTTCTCCGAGATCACGCCCGTGGTCTCCAGCACGCCGATCATGAGATACTGCCAGTAGGTGAAGAAGATGATGGCCTTGATAGCCATGAACTTGGGCAGCGGCCGCACGGGCGCGAGCTCTTCTTTCGTGCCGAGGAAAAAGATGATGAGGCAGTACAGCGCCCAAGTCTGCGAGACGTTGAGCGTGAAACTCACGTAGCCGTAGAACACAAACGGGTTCAAAAACTCGCCCTCGCCGTAGACGCCCGCGAGACTCGAGAAGAGCACGACGATGGACATGAGGATCTTGGTCGGGATGTACTGCAAAATGCCGATGGTGGTGAGGCGCACGAACTTGCCGCCCATGGCCCACGGCCGCAGACAGCAAAAGGGCGTGGTGTGGTACACCTGCGGCTTGGAGCGCATGGTGTTGGCCAGCACGGACGGGCCGCCGAGGTACTCGATGAGAAAGCAGTGGAACGAGTAGAGCGCAAAGGCCTCGTAGCAGTCGCGGATGGTCTCGAAGAGCAGCTTCTGCTCGTTGAACACCAGCGCCAAGTAGGACGTGAGGCCGTAGATGGGCACCATCATCAGAATGCGGATCACGTGCTTGCGGATCTCGGCCGTCGGGTTGTACAGCAAGTGCGTCCAGATGAGCCAGCCCGAGAGGATGATGGCCAGCAGCGTGAACGCGCCCGAGATGGCGTACGCCAGCGTCTCGATCTGCATAGCGCGGTGTGTCGCTGTGTGTCTGTGAAGGTCGCTGTGGGTCTGTCGCTGCCTGTCACTCGCTGTCTGTGTGTCTGTGGGTCTCTGCACGCGTTGCGTTCTCTCTGCCGCCGTCTCCAATACTCGGTGCTTCGTATCCCGATCCCCAAGAGCTCCGTCAGCAGTCAGTCGGCTCACCGTCCAGCAGGAAAAGAATCACAGACCGGACGGCGCTGTATTGAGGTACCACACAGTACAGCTCAGGTCACAAGTAGAAACGGTACAGATCTTAGTGCTGTACCCATATGGTAGAAATACGGCGTGCATCAGTTGTTATCACATTCCACAATAGCAATTAACTGCACGAGACGTGTTCTTAACGCCGACGAGCTCCTCCGCCGCCAAGGTTCTTGCCGCTGCCCTTGCTGCTGCTGCCGCCCTTGCTGCTACTGCCGCTCTTGCTGCTGCTACCACCTCCACCGCTGCTCTTCTTCTGCTTCTTGGCGCGACGGTAGTCCTCGTCCTCATCTTCATCCTCTCCACGCGCTCGCTTGTCGACCTGCATGCGGTCGGCGACCTGGGCCTCCCGCTCCAGCTCCTCCCACGACGGACCGTCGTCCTCCTCGTCCGACGGCTCGTCCTCTTCGTCCTCCGACACGATGGACGCCCAGTCCGACCCATCACCCGAGCCGCTCGACTCGCTGCCAGAGTCGTCGTCCTCTTCCTCGTCACTGGCACCACTGTAGTTGCTGTCTCCTTCTTCTTCGTCGTCTTCGTCTTCTTCATCCGAGCCGTCCATCTAAACAAACACGTCCACTGTCAATCAGTGCTCACTATCTAAACCACACCAGTACACACAAGCAACTCACCTTGAGGAACTCCCAGCCCGCAGGCTTCGGCACGCCGTCTTCGTCCGAGTCCAGGTAGAAGCGGTTGTCCGCCTTGATCGTCGCCATGATACTCTTCCAGTTCAAGTTGGCCGTGCCGGCCGTGAAACAGATATCGATGTCGTCCAGCCACTCCTTGATTCGCTCCAGCTCAGCCGTAGCGACGGCACTGATACGCATGGGCATCACTTCGAAGTTCTTGAACACGAACACCACGTCGAAGTTTCGCGACGAGAACATCACACGCTCAAAGTGGACGTGTTCCACCTCATCCAGCGAGATGATGAAGAACGGCATGTCCGTCAGACTCACCAAGCAGTGGACCGTCGGCTGCAGCAGCACCATCTCCTTGAACGGCGTACCCATGAAGCCCAGCTCACGGTACGGAATGTCGAACACCACTGGCTTGCCGTATCGCTCGGCGACACCCTCCATCTTGTGACAGAACTCCTTGAACGTCGTGTTGAGCTTCTCGCGAAGAGCGCGCTCTCGGTTCTCCTCATCCAGCTCATCTGGGTCGTACATCGAACGACGGCGGTTGTCCAAAGTCTGCGAGCCCTCGATCACTTCTGTGTAAAACTGCACGTCGGCCTGCTTCTTCTTACCAATCATGATGTGGTTCTTCAGTCGGAAGTGGATCAACACCACCAGCTCCTTGTCACACGGCTGGAACACGGCGTGCTTGATGTTCGAGTACAGGATATCCAGCTTCTGGTTCTTGTTGGTCGTGAAGCGGACACCGTTCGAGTGGGCTTCCAGCGTGCCGTGCGTCTTCTTACCCGTCAGGTGTGGACGCGCCGACAGATCAATCAGTCGCGGCACACGACGGTCACGCGTCAGAATCAAATCCTCCTGCACCACTAAGTCGGACTCTTCCTGCTCGCGCTGCTCACGCTGCTTCACACGCTTCTGCAGCTCCTTGATGAGACGGAACTGGTTGTTCAGGTTGTGGGCATCGGACGAACGGAAGCCGAGCTCCTTGATGAACATCTTGTTAGGGAACTTCGTGATAATGTTCGCCATCGATGGCAACACATCACGGCCTAGCGACTGGCCAGGCACGTAGAAGTTGATACGCAGGTACGTGGCCTTCTCTTCCTCTGACTTGCTCACGTTCTTGATCGTAGAGATGTGGAATGGCACAGGCACGCCGTTGATGGGCAGAATGACGGCTTCTGCGCGCATGTCCACCATCACCTGGCGCTCACGCAGGTCTGGTGGGTAGCTCTGTGGACCTTGGTACGCGGCAATGCTCTTCTCGCGTCTTCGGTCATCAGACTTGCCACTCTCCTGTTCTTCTAGTCGGCGCATTGCTTCCTCGCGCTTGCGACGCATGAGCTCAGCTTGGTGGCGTTCACGACGCTCCTGGTCGGTTTCCTTACCCTCCAGCTGACGTTGCTGGTCACGGAGACGCGACTGCAGCACTTGGTTTCGCGTACCAGACAGCGATGTGTCAATGCCACTCGAAGACGACTTGGACTTTTCCTCCTTCGACTTCTTCTTCGGCGTGGCCTCTTCTTCATTATCCGCGTCATCATCAATATCGTAGCGGACCTTGCTCCACGCCTTAGAGACCTTTGTGAAGTACTTGGTTTCATCCTTCTGGACGACCACTGTATCAGCCAAGAAGACCGAGTAGTTGTCGATCTTCTTTTTCTTGCGCTGGGACTCAGGGATCGGAATATCCTGGAAGCCGAACGCGACGTTGAACGCCATGCCTTCCACGATGATCGTGTTGTTCTTCGGCGTCAGCAAGTTACACGACTCGCGGAACTCCAGACCGATACCGAAGCCAAGGTTCTTGGTGAGCTTAGCAAACAGCGCCGGGTTACGCGACTGGATGAATTTGCGCACTTTCTCAACGATCTTGGCGATCGTCTTGCCTGGACGCAGCTCCTGCGCGCACATGTCGTGGGCTTCACGCAGCAGCTCGTACGATTTCTCCATGGAGCTCGTTGGGTCGATGAAGAACGTGCGGCCAACGTTTGAGCAGTAGCCCTTGTAACGCGCACCGAGCGAGCAGATGATCACATCGTACTTCATCACGTCCGAGTTGCTCTGCGCGCTGGGCTTGAGGTCGTACTTACCGCCTGACTGGATAATCGGCGGGTAGCACGGCTCAATGTCCACGGGGTCGATCGTGACCTTGATCTTGCTCGGGTCTTCAAAGATCTCTTCGATATCCGCCGAGAGCTTTTCGTGCTTGACGGCCTTTTCGTCGTCGATGATCACCTCCATGTCCTCCATGAACTTGTTCTTGAAGATCTTGCTGGTCAGCGCACCGGCCCAGCGGATGCTCTCGATCTCCTCGGGCTCCTTCACCGACAGCGCCACTTCGATGCCCTTGCTCACGTCCACCTGCTCCAGCTTGGTCTCCTCCAGCGCCTTGTTGAACGTCGCGACCAGCTCGCCCTGCGGACTCTCCTTCGACAGCACGCCCACCTTGGCACCGCTCGCCTGCAGCGCCTCCATCAGGATCTTGTAGTTCTCGGCGTTGTTGTCCGCCTTGTTGCGCTTGAGCAGCTCCAGCTTCACCTCCATGTCGGCGTTATCGGGCAGAATCGCCTCCAGCATGTTGTCTGTTGCAGCACACACACAATTCACCCACAAGTCAGTCTCCCATCTACACTCAACCCACCACGCAGCTGCAGACGTACACTTCTTGCCGCTCGTGAGCACATACAGCTTCTCGGGCGTGAACACCATCAGCGTCTCCGGAAACTCGACATATCCCAGCAGGTAGATCTGCAGCACTGCCGACTTGCGGTACCCGGACTCGTCCTGCTGCGCACGTCCCGCCAGCACACAGAACGCGTCGGCGCCCGCCCACACGCCGGCCTTATGCTCCTTCCAGGCTGCGTACAGCGTCGCGAGGCGCCGGAAAAAGAGCTTTCCGTCCAGCTTCGGGCCGGCGGCTCCGTTTGTCGCCGGCGCTGCGGCCTTGTTGTCCACGCTGATGCTCTCTGTGGTCTCGGTCTTGACGGCCACGGCCACGGCGTCGCCGCCGTCGTTCTCCGCCTTCACCACCACGCCGTCGTCCGCTGCCGCCATGTTGCTGCTCTGGTCCGCTGAGGCCACTGGCGCCAAATGCGAGTAGGGCGGCGCCAACAAACCCGAGACTGAGAGGAAAAACCTCACGCCAACAAACGAGGTTTTACCACAACCCCGCGCGGTTTCCCACCAACATTTTTGGCGCCAACAAAACGCCCTGTTTTGGGTTGGGTTGATTTTTAGTTTGGGTTCGAAGCAGCTCTCCAAATGACGGGCTCCTCAATATTAGAGAAAAGAAGAATGCGGAGGTTATACCACAGCGGCGCACGCGGCGGCGCGGCGCGGCGGCCCTCGATGATGCTATTCGCTAGCGAGGTGCCTGTGGTGAGTGCACTGAACCCGTACGGCAAGATCGAGCAAGTGTTCCTCACGGCGTGGAAGCGCACGAACGCCAAGCAGGTGACGGCGCTGCAGAGCGAGCTGCAGGTGGAGGAAGTGACGCCCGAGGCCAAGATGCAGGCGCTGGTGACGGAGCTGGGCGCGAGCGAGTCCATCCAGTCGCTGCTCATGCAGGCGGCGGCGGCTGAGACTGTCACACACGTCACGCAGGCGGCCGCGCAGATCCAGAGCACGCTGCCGGCGGCCACGCCCGAGGCCGTGAAGCAGGAAGTGGTGCAGTTCTTCCAGTCGGAAATGAACAAGAGCTTCGGTGCCAAGTACGAGGCGCCGGCCATCCAAGCGTACGAGACGCAGCAGAAAGTGGCGGTGAAGGAGCGCAATCTCAAGTTCCACAAGAAGAAGCTGGCGCGCGTGGGCCGCTACGATCTGTTGGTGGGCGGCAAGATCGACGGCCGCGCGGACGGCACGGTGATCGAAGTGAAGAACCGCATCTCCCGCTTCATCACGCCGCTGCCCAAGTACGACGTCGCGCAGCTGCAGACGTATCTGTTCATTCTGGGCGCCACCAAGGGCGAGCTGGTGGAGCATTTGCGCGACGACCGCGCGCAGACCCACCGCACGGAGGTGGCGTGGGATCCGACGATGTGGGAGAAGCAGATCGCGCCGTTCGTGGTGCGGTTCGGCAACGCGCTGGCGCAGTTCATGGACAACCGCGACGCGCAGGTGCAGTTCCTTACGGCAAACGAGCCGGCCGTGCAGAAGGAGATCATCCGCCAGCACTGGATGCTGCCCATGGACGACGTGCTCCAGTCCTAAGTAACGGAGACCGTGAAACGGCGGGATCCGATAATAAAAAAAGATATCAATCTTCCTGCATTTTCGTTGCTTTTGGACACTTGACGGAGGAGTCACTACTATTATAGTAGGGACGCGATGGCTCAGCAACCGCACGCCGACGAGCTGCGCGAGACCGTGCGCGCGGCGTTCGCGCACTTTGATGTCGATGGCAGTGGCGCCATCGACGCTACTGAGCTGCGCGATCTGGTCGCGAAGCTGGGCGGCTACTTGACGGACAAGGAGCTGCAGGCGGCGCTCAGCGCACTCGACAAAGACGGCAATGGCGTGGTAGACGAGAGCGAATTCACGGCGTGGTGGATGGCGCAAAGTAGCGACCTGGACGGCGACGGCCAAGTCGGAGAGCTGGAGCGAGCGATGGAACGCGTGAAGGCGTTCGGCCAGAGCCGCTTCCACGTGGACATCCACTCGGCGGTGTGGAGGAGATCGCTGGACGCAGTGCAGCGGCTGCTGGAGAGCGACGCGGAGCTCGCAAACGCCGTGGACGCAACCGAGTATGGGGTAGGAAGGGCTTGCTTAGGGCCGTTAGCCACTACAATGCTATGATGCTGACTGTACTGTCCGATATTGTCAGTGTGGCAATATGCCGCTTCACTACGCTGCGTACCAAGGCCATGCAGACGTGTGCGCTGCGCTGGTACGCGAAACATGGAAGCGTTCGCTTGTTGCTGTGGACTGACGCGTTGCCAGCTCACAGGAGGCGCCAAGATCAACGCCACCAACGCCTTTGGCTGTACGCCGCTGTTTCTAGCTGCACAGCAGTCGCGACTCAGCGTCGTGCGACTTCTGCTAGAGGTAGGATGGCACCTATAACTCCCTGGATGAATGAGAAGCTGGGATTGTCTAACCTGAGAGCTGTGTACCTTGCAGCACGAGGCAGACATTCGAATCACCGAGCGAGAGGTAGGCCATAGCAGACTGCACAGTCTGCTGGAGCAACTGGCGCTGATATCGCTCTTCTGCCCAGCACAAGCTCACCGCCGTGGACGTCTGTACGAGTGACGAGGTCCTCGCAGCATTTCGAACATGTTCCGGTGGTGGTAGGAAGCACCGATCGTGATGGTGAGTCTTCATGGCGACTAATTGAGTTACTGAATCGCAGTCCCCGGCACGCCAGAGACTCCGACTATCGTGAACACCACGGACGCGTCTGTTGTCGTCGAGTGGTGAGTAGCGCAAGGAAATGTCACGGGATGCCAGTGTGACTTACTGCCTGATTCAAGGACCACACCGAACGACCAACATGACCAGATCGCACCGATCTCCGGCTACAAACTGCGGGCGGCACCCAGCGCACAGTCATCAGCTGCATGTGCTCGATCTGTTTTGGTTGGCACGCAACCCACGCAGTTTGAGATCGATGAGCTGCAACCAGACACGGAGTACGTCATCCAAGTAGCCGCGATCAATCTCCACGGCATCAGCCAGTTCAGCACCGGCACTGCACCCACGCGCACACGCCCAGGTATCGTATCACATCCCTACTGCAGTTCCACTTGGGTTGCATGCTTAGTGATAAGCTCACTCCGTGGGATTGTAGCTCGGCCACTAGCTTTATCTCAGCTCCGCGCGCGTGCGGTGGACGCCACTAGCATCGAATTGGTGTGGATATCTGAAGCAGGCGAGTCTGAGTCAGCGTGTGTGGTCCAACAACGCATCGACGCTGAGCGTGACCTGTGGAAGACTGTGGGGAAAGTCGACGCGGCAGTCGGGTACGTCGAGGAGTCTCTTATAGTGCTGGACACCTCGCCTCATTCGTACTCGCTTTCGTGAGATGCAGTCGACTGGTGATTTCCAACTTGTTCGAAGGCCGCAAGTACAGCTTCCGGGCCGCAGTCGTCAACTCCAGCCGTGCACAGAGCGACTTTGTGGTGGTGGATACACGGACACAGAAAGCGGCCGAGCCACGCTCTTCACTTACTCCGCTGACGGAACGGAGGCCACGAGACACACTGCGTGATATCGGTGCGTGGAACTCAATGTTGCTGATAGATGGTCGGAATCCATGCCTCCGCTGACGCTGCGTTGCTATTGACAGTCAACGCTACGCATCGGCTCCGGCCAGAGGCAAAGACTGGCAGCAAAGAGATCCCTTTGTACCCACAGCCTCGCGATGCGTCGGAGCCGCAGTTGCAGAAGCCGCGGCTTGCGACGATGGTACGCGCGGCAGCAAAGCCGTCAGCTCAACCGGTCGCACGCTTGAACAAAGCCGACAACCCAAGAGGGTACCATACAAGTGACCCGTTGGTGGTGGCGACACACGAACAGCCCGACGGCGAACAGACTGGAATGTCCAGTGGCGCTCAACAATGCCGTCGTGTTTCGCCCAAACACAAGCCACACAGTGGCCGACACAACAAGCACGAAGAGACAATCGGATCCGCAGACGATGATGAAGATGACTACGTCTACTTCGACGAGCTAGACAGTGAGGAGGAGGAGGACGACGAACTGGAGTTGGAAGTAAATTCTGGGATTTATTAGCGCGTCTATCTACTTGGCGATTCCGTTCGAGTAGACCTGGAACTGGTCGTACTTGGTGGTGCCGAAGTGGTCGTACGACCGCTCGATCTTCTGGAGCACCAGCGACTCGATTTTCTCCGGCGACGTCGTGAGGAAGAGCCGCTCGCGCAGTCCCGTTAGTGTTGCCGCTGTCGCTGAGGCGTTGCCAGCGAAACACGGCAGCTTGGAGTGGAAGCTCATGACCTCTACCAGCGTGTAGATCGTGTCGGCGTGTTTCCGCACAGCGATCGCGCCTTTGACACACAGATCGCAGTAGTATTTGAAGTTGGCAGACTGGCGGCCGCCCAGCACGTCCACCATCTCAGCCGTGAGCTTGAACGGCGCCGTCTCAAAGCTAAAGCTGCCGCCTGGAGCCCGGCCCAAGACTGCGTCATGGTGAAGAAAACAAGCCCACTGTTAGTGACGTCACTGGTATTCATGCTCAGTAAGCACAGACGACTCGACTCACAAAAGCCAAAGTCGATGTGGATCAAGTGGCCTTCCACGTCGAGCATGATGTTGCCGTTGTGGCGGTCCTTAATCAACAACATGTTGCAAACCAGCGAGTACGCGGCTGCTCCGTCCAATGACATGCGCGTGAGTAGGGGGTCACAAGCGAGAACCACGTATGGACGTACCGAGACTGTGGACGAAGTTGAATTCGGCCTGGCGCAGCAGCTCCGACTCGCCGTCCTTGTTGCTCGCGTCGCCGTAGAGTCGCTCGAAGTGGTCGCGCAGGTTCTTGAAGCCCGGGGTCTTCTTGATACAATCCAGCGACGTGGCATTGCGCACGACCTCAATCAGTCCCGTGCTCGCGCCTGTGGACAGGATGCGGTAGGGGTACAGACGCAATGGCAGGCCTTCGAGTCGGAAGATGTGGTCAAAGTATGAGATCAGCTGCATGACCAGCACCTCCTGACGCAGATCGTCGTAGCTCTTGGCGATGAGCGAGCTCAGACGCCATCGCGACGGGTCCTCACACACAGTTTCGCCCTGGAGCCGTGCGGCCACAGAGAAGCTGAGCTCCCCGAAGATCTTTTCGATTTGCTGCTTGCGTTCCGGGTCTTCGAGAACCTGCTGAAGGAATGCTGACGGCACGCCCGCGGACTTGTTGCCAGTCGTCGTCGCTGAGGCTGACTTGACTCCCGCTGTTGGCTTGGGCTTCGTGGTGAGAAAGGCGTCATCCTCCAGATTCGTGACGGCCATCGCTGGGTCGCGGTCGCCGTCTCCGTTCTCATCTTCGTTGCCGTCTTCCGCGTAGAGCTGATCAAACAGCACCTGCGAGACGTCCCGCGCGAGTTCGTTCTCCTCCGTATCAAAATACAGCAAACACGGAGCGCGTTCCTATATATCACACATCACACGAATCCAACAGCCCAAACGCCCAATAGCTAGTAAGCACAAGCGCCTATTTAGTTGCGGATCGAGTAGACTCACGTTTGTGTTGAACACGCGGCCTTCGCTTGTGAAGACACCGCGGACGTGGCAGTACACCTACGAAACAAACGTACGTTAGCGAGCGGCAATCAAGCAACAACAAATTGTGAAACCACGTACGTCAGTGGACTTGCACAGCGGAATGTACGCGTTCGCGGGCACGTGGAGCTGCTCGAGTCGCGGTCGCAGCAGACTCTTGCGCTTGGGCGGCTCCACGCGACGCAGCGACTCGGACACGTCAGTGATCGCCTTGACAAACGTGATCATGCCCGTGAAGAACTCGTACCGCTTCTGCTGGTCGAACGGCAGCGGCGGTTGCGCCTGCAGGATCAAGGTCTCCGTGACCATAGAGCTGAGATCGCTGGCGTCGGACGAGTGCGCACTCGTGGCGCTGACGGAGGTCTGCGCGACAGTGCGTCGTTGGCTCTCGCTCCACGCGTCGGTGGTTCCGAAGGGACACGACGTAGTGTGATGCTGGCCACGCGGAGACTTGGGCGGGGACGATGGTGATAAACTCACAGAAGGAGCGAAGTCGGTCTTCAGTGGTGAGCCTGAGCGAGGCGCGTCGACACCTCCGCCGGACTCGAGAATGAACGAGCGCATCGCCATGGACATGCGCGCGAGCGAGTGGTTGGCGTTCGTGCTGCCAGCACGCGAGTGGCTAATGGATGCTGTCGCTGGCGGCTCAGGCGGCGACGCTGCTTTGTGGAGTTGCTGCACCCAGTTGAGAAGTTCCTCTTGGGACTGCGCGGCGAACTTCATCTTGGTCTCACTGAACTCGTGGACGAGCTCAAAGAAAAACGGGTGCTTGGGGTTTTCCACGACTCGCACTTCAGCGCGATCCAGCGGCACGGCAGTGCGTGGATGGACGTCCGCAGGACTCGAAAACACCAGCAGTACACGCTTCTCGATGCGGCACCAGCGCAGTTTCCAGTTGCGTCGCCCCATCTTGCTCGTGCCGCCGCCCTTCTTGTACAGCCAGCCTTCTGCAGTAGCTGTGAGGTCCATGCTGCTCTGTTGCGCTCGGCTCTGCGCTGCGAAAAAGCGCCGGTCGGCCATGAGGATCTGGTCCATCTCGGCCTTGGAGATGCTGTTTCGAGTGAGCAGCTCCGACAGCTCACGGGCCGACGGAGAGCCGTACACGAGACACTGCTCCAGTGCCAGCAGCAGCTGTGCACAGCGTGCAAACGTGCGTGGGTTGCCGCCACGCTTGGGGCGGTTCTCGTCCAGCGCCGCGTAGATGATCCAGAAGAGCTGCAGCGCAAAGTGGACGCTGCTCTGGGAGAGCAGCAGCACGAACTGCTCCATGTCTTCGATAGGCAGCTCCTGTTCCAAGTGGATCACCATGTGCGCGAGCTGCGGCAGGTAGAACTCGATCTCATCCAGTGTCGGACTGGAGATGGTCGTGAGATTGGCCAGTCGTGCGCATAAATGGCTCGTGAAGCTCTGGTCTTTGCGGTGCTTCCACAGCGACATCATGAGCAGCCGCATGTTGACCTTGCCGTCCGGGGAGAAGATCTCCTCGATGGATGGAGGCATCGCTTCTGAGCTAGCGTCTATAGCAGTAGAAGACGTAGCAGCAGACGCAGATGCAGACGCTGACGCCTGTTCGATCTGCGAGGCGGTCGCGGGCATGACGGGAGCTACAGGAGGAGGCGGAGGTGGCGGGAGGGACGGCGACAGCATCTGAGCGGAGGATTTGCTGGGTTTGCTGGCTGATGCCTCGGCTGTTGTTGCAGTTGCGGCCATTACCAGGCGTAGTGCGGACCACTGCGACCTTCAAGTCTACTAGTAGCGGCAGCCGCCGGCAGAAGAGAACAAGCGTCGTAACTCGTAACGCAGGCGAAGGTGGCGGCGGTTTGAATGAGCTGTTTGGATTTGAAACGGACTGACGCGAGAACGAAAGAGCGCGTCTATTCTAGGACGTTGCAGGAAGACGGCATCACATGCCGTCGTCACCGCCTGCAGGAATCAGCGTCCGAAGTTGCAGTGCTTGGGAGATCCAGTGGTGTGCGGTATCTTAACGTACAATGCTTTATCGCTTACTCGCTGCACTGTTCGAGCAGTGCGTCCAATGCGTGCATGTCGTTCTCAGTGAGTGGCTGGAATAGCTGATGTTCATCAAGCAAGCGTCGAAGGGAGAGCTGCGTGCAGCTTCGGATGAGGGTCTACACGAACAACGAGGTTTGTGTGAAGAGGTAGTACTGTAATCAGTGAGGACTGACGAGTACGATAGATCTCACATACCATGAGCCGAGAAGGCGGATCATAGAGGTACGATCGCTCGTCGACGGAGACGTTGACGACAAGATGAGACACGCGCGATGTCCCGCGGTCAAGCGGCACGAAGACGAGCTGATGCTCGCCTGGATGGCTCGCGACGAAAGTGAATGTGGGCTGCGAAGATCAGACAAACGTTTATCAGCACACACATCTCTCAAGAATGGCAGTGGACTGGACTTCGAGACCATCGGGGACGCGGTCTGCTCCCACACTTGCAGTTGAGACGATCTCGACTGCAGCAGCCATGGCACTACTGGACTGCCCAGGAGCAGCACGACAGAGAAGCGGTCGTGTCTGCAAGCTCGGATCTGCGACGTCTCCGAACTGCCGTCGCTGAAGATGAACTCGCTGGTGAAGTTAATGGGCGTCTGGTGAGCTCTGTGATGGATGTATTCATCTCGAAACGCGTTGAGATTGGTCGGCAGCGTGGTGTGGAAGAGCATCGCAAAGAGCAGCACCGCTAGATCGCCCAGCAGCTCCTTTTCGCGCGTGGCAACTGCATCTTGGAGACGCGTGCGGCCCCTACACAGTTCAATTACGGTGAGCTGCGCCCAAAGTGCGCAGTCAATGGGTTCGTACAAGCGAAATGCGTTTAACGAAGGCCCGAACTCCAGTTTCCCGAGCAAAACGCGGCGGCGGGAGGGCGACAGCAGCACGTTTCGCGGCGTCAGGCGCTGTTGTTTACGGCCCCAAAAAACAGTCAGTCGATGGCTGAGGCTGTGCTACGTACTCTCCTCAGATGACACTCACTTCTCGCAGCGTGTGGGTCGACTGCTCGTGGAAATCGATCATTGCGAGCAGGATCTCTCTCGCAAAGTAGCTTCAGAAGACGCAGGCAGTGAGTTTGGCTCAACGTAACATACTACGTAGTATTGACTTGGCAACGCACCGGAGTAGCAGTGACTGCTCCATAATGAGCGTCCTGTCAGTCGCCAACAGAGCCTCGAGCGTCGTCACCTGCGCGTACATCACATCCAACATCAGTCGAGTGATACAATGCAACGTGGCTCAACCCTTAACTGGGAGATACCGGAGCTAGCTCAAAGCAGTACAAATGCTCGGTCTGGTCTTCGCCGCATCGTTCCGTCGACAGCACTTCGTGGCAGCCGATGTACTGTTGGTAGTACGGCGACAGCAACAGCTCACGGTGTGCGTGCACCGTGGTGTCCAGCCACGCCATCTCGTCGGCCCGAGCGTGGCGCCGCTTGAGAGAAAGTACGACCACCAGCTCCTTCTTCGTCTGCTCTCGTGTTTGTCCAGCCTGCGAGTCGTTTTCCGCCACGATCGCGCTTCCCATCCGCACCAAAATATCACGCGCAGCCTCAAGCAGACGTGGAAATGACTCCAGCAGCACAGTGCGGGATGTTGCGTCTGTCGTGTGCCGCTCCACGTGCACAGCACGTCGTCGTCGCTCTTCCTTCTGCAGAAACCCCAAGTGTTCGCGCTGGAATTGCCACGCGTCGCCTCCGCTGCTGGCGGGTCTCGTGTTGTTCTGGTCACTTGCTTGACGGTGGTTCCCAAACAGGCGAGCAGTCGTGGCCTCCTCCCGAAGATCACGGCGCAGCTTCGCCTGGGATGCTTTTAAACCTGCGGTGATGTCTTGTATCTGCAACAGCCCACGGGCAATAAACGCTGGGACGCTGGATTCGGGTGAGCGTTGCTCGCCTTCCTTCGCGGTGTTGACCATGCGCTCCACCAGAGACATCTACGCTCAAACCACCACAGAGAACACGTCCGTCAGTCAGTCTACGCCTAGCCATAGGACCCACTGCTATTAGGATTGTACGTTGTCTTCGAGGGTCTTGAGGACGTCCTCAAGCGATCGCAGTGGGTCGTCAGGTGGAAGCAGCCAGCGCAGAAGCTGCTCTTGGAAACCGGCAAACGAGCGAGCACCACGGTACTATCACATGCATGTCCATTAAACAACGCGCATCAAGGCATTGCAAGCAAGTCTGGCGAGTGCATGCGTACCTCTGTGTTGAAGCGAGCAGCGGTGGCTCCATCCAGCAGACCTGCAGCCACCAATTCGGATACAACGCAGTACCTTCCACGAACAAAACTCATCGTGAGACTGCGAAGGAATCCACAACTCTACTGACTGCTGCGCACCACTGCTTCTCTGTGAGAACCGCTTGTGCATTCAACGACTGCCCACGGTGGGCGAAGAGCGCTTCGTACGGATCGCCATGGAGCTCCATGCTCTCTTTCTCCCTCTCTGGGAGGCGGAAATGCGAACGGTCGCGCAAAGGGATCTGGTTTCAGAGTCGCATTTAAAAAGGATCGCGGCCATGGCGTCGCGTGTGGCTCGATGCTTGGTGTGGATGCTCGCCAGCTACACACTCCCTGTTGGTAGTGCGGTAGGCGCCACCGTCTCCGCATCAGTGGCCAGCAACGCGGACTCGCTGCTCTTCACGGGCGAGCTGCGATCCCTGCTGGACGCTCCATCGTCCATCGACGATGCGTTACTTCAGCAGATCCTCACAGGCGCCCAGCAGCACGAACAGACTGACGCCATGTACGTGTTGGCGATGCTCAAGTTCTACGGCCAGCGCGTGGACCAGGATGTCGCGGGAGCGATCCGCTTGCTCAAGATCCTCGCTCAACAGCGTGACCATCGTGACGCGGCCTTCGCCTTGGGTGTGCTGTACGCGAGTGGGACGAAAGTCTCCACTCAGGACGACCGACAGAGCGCGGCGTGGCTGTCCTCCAGTGCGAATCGAGGCCACGCGGACGCCAAGTGGATGCTGGCGACGCTGTACAACGAAGGCCGCGGCGTCGCGTTTGATCCGCCACGCGCCTTGGAGCTGCTCGTGGATTCCGCCACGCAGGACCAGAACCCACGCGCCATGTTCCACTTGGGCGTGATGTACGAATACGGACACGCCATCCAGCGAGACACACGCAAAGCCGCAGAGCTGTACCAGCACGCAAGTGACGGCGACGTAGCGGAGGCCACGTATTACCTTGCACTGCTCCATGCGTCTGGCCGTGGAGTGCCCAAGAATAGTGGCGAGGCGTTGAGGTTACTCAACGTGGCTGCAGATCGAGGCCACGCACCCGCCATGCATCGTCTTGGGGAGATCTACGTCGACGGAGGGAGCGGCGTGGCCGTGGACTACACGGCGGCGTTGCATTTCTTCAAGCGAGCAGCAGCAGCAAACGACCAGCGTGTGAGTGGCGCTGCTGCCCAGCGCGTGGCGGAGCTGGAGGCGGTGCTCGTGCAGGCGGAAGCGCTGGTCCGAGAGCAGGAACGAGAGCTTGGGGTGCCGTTGCGTGTCCAGGTCACTTCCATTGAAGGCCGCTAGCTGATTTTCTATTACCGGTACTCAAAATATAGGTGACAACACACTTCCCACAGCGCAATTACGGCTCCGAGTCTTCTGGATCCTCCAGGAGCTTCTTGGTCTTGGGCTCTGCAGCCAGAGCTTTCTCTAAGTCCGCAATAATGTCGGGCAGTCCTTCAATGCCGACCGAGAGACGGATGAGGTTGTCCGAGTCGTCCAGCTCCTTGCGCAGCTCCTGCAGCTTCGAGTCAGTTCTCGAGATCGGACGCTGGATCGCGAGCGACTCCACCGCACCGAGACTCTCCGCCAGCGTGAAGATCTTGATCGCCTCTAAAAACACGCGCGCCTTCTCGCGCCCGCCGCGGATGTAGAACGTGACCATGGCGCCAAAGCCACTGGCCTGCTTTTTGGCGATCTCGTGCTGCGGGTGCGACACCAAGCCTGGGTAAAGCACTCGCTCCACCGCAGGATGAGCCTCCAGATACTGAGCGACCGCCAACGCGTTCTTGGCGTGCGCCGCCATCCGCACATGGAGTGTCTTGAGGCCACGCAGCGCCATGTACGAGTCAAATGGCGACGGCACCGCGCCCACGCCGTTCTGGATGAACTTGAGTTTGGTGTAAATGTCCTCCGAGTTGGTCACCACGACGCCAAGTACGGCGTCGCTGTGGCCGTTGATGAACTTGGTGGCTGAGTGCACGACGATATCGGCGCCCAACTGCAGCGGGTTCTGGAAGTACGGCGACATGAACGTGTTATCCACAGCTACGAGGATGTTGTGCTTCTTCGCGACGGCCGCCACCGCAGCAATGTCTGTGATCTTGAGCGTCGGGTTGGTGGGCGTCTCGAGCCACAGCAGCTTCGTAGTAGGACGCACGTGCTTCTCAATCTCACTCGGCTCGCTCATGTCGATGAAGTCAATATCGATGCCGTACGTGGGGCTCACAGTGTTGCGCAGATACAGTTGCGTGCCGCCGTACACAACGTCGATGCTGAGGATGTGGTCGCCGTGCTTCAGCAAGTGTACCACCGACGCGATCGAAGCCATGCCGGAAGCGTACGCGACAGCAAACTTGCCGTTCTCGCACGCGGCGATCGCGCGCTCAAACGCACCGCGCGTCGGGTTGCCCGTGCGCGAGTACTCCCAGCCCTTGCCGAACGAGTTCTCCTGGTTCTTGCCGTACACGACGCCAGGCGACGCCTGCGCGAAGGTGGACGCGAGG
>JAADXI010000068.1:0-48239 GCA_023337615.1 Pythium brachiatum | reverse complement strand
GATCTGTTCGAATTTCGCTCCGAGTGGAGATTTGCGACATCGTGGTCCCTACCCCTAGTCGCCAGAATTGTCCGGCTTTGGTGGGGATGCCCATCCATTCCGGTGAATTTGGTAAACATTGTGTCTATTTGCGTTATTTTGCCCATCCCGACCCGCCTTCCTTTCCACTTCCTGCTCATCATCACCAGCCCCCAGTCTCCCAGTCCACAGCACACTACAGTAGCCTCCCTCTCAGCGGGTCTGCTTCAGTGGGGGTGAGTGAGAGAGCAAGCGAGTTAGGAAGCGAGGGAGTTGGTGGCATCCCCTACACGACAGACACAGAGAGAGAGAGAGAGCGCGTGCGAATCCAGCGTCGGAATCCAGAGGAGCCTCCGTGTCCAGTGTCCAGTGTCCAGCTTCCAGCGTCCAGACTCTAGACTCCGCCACGACCCAGAGCAAGAAGGGACCGCAAGAAAGGACAGCACCCGCGACTGCCCTCGCCTCGTTGAGTAAGAAGACAGCCGCGACGTGTGGGTGGTCACATGCCAGGATGCGCAGCTCGGAGCTGTCGACGCACTCGAACTCCCGCTCGCCGTTCTCCAAGTCGCCCAACATGGACGACGGCTTAGAGTCGCCCAAGTCGTCGTACAGCCACGTCGACGGGCCGTGGGACCAGCGCGCGCGCCATTTCAAGAACGTGCTGCTCCACGTGTGCTCGTTCATCCTGATTCTCGAGTTTGCCGAGCGCGTGAGCTACTACGGCATCAACCAGGGCCTCAAGAACTACATGGGACTGCTGGGCTGGTCGCAGGTCGGCTCCAACTCGCTCAAGTCCACGTGGACCTCGATCTGCTACCTGTCGCCGCTGCTGGGCGGCTACATCGCTGATGAAAAGTGGGGCCGCTTCCGCACGCTGTGGGTGTTTGGCGTGTGGTACACCATCGGCGCGTTCCTCATCGCGCTGTCCGCGTACCCGTCCATCCTGGAGCACGACCCAGACCCGTCGGTGCAGCCCGCCAATCTTCTCGCCAATGTGATTTGCCACATTGGTCTCTTTGGCTTTGTGGCTGTTGGTACAGGAGCCATCAAAGCCAACGTGATCACGTTCGGCGCCGACCAGTTTGACCCCAACGACCCCAACGAAGTGGCCCAGAAGGAGAAGTTTTTCAGCTATTTCTACATCGTGATCAACCTCGGCGCTATCTTCTCGTACAGCTACCTGAGCTGGCTGTGTGTGAACGGCTCGGGGCTCATCCCACCGGAATACGGCTACTTTGCGAACTTTCTCATCTGCGGCGGCATCATGGTGTTCGCGTATGCGCTGTTCTTCATCGGCACGCCGCGGTTCGTGCATTTCCCGCCCACCGACAGCGCGCTCACCAAGCTCTGGTCAATCATCAAGGGCAACTGCGCCTACAGCTACGAAGCACGCATGCTCTACTACGGTCTGCTGGCGTTCGGCGCGGCCTTCCCACTTAATCTGCTCGCTGCGTTCCTGGCGGACGTGCTCCATGTTGGCCAGTTCCTGTCGTACCTCGTGGTCGTGCTGTGCCTGGTCGGAATGTACTCGTGGATCCGGTACGGCATGAGCACGGCCTACATGGACAAGTCCAAGGCCTCTAACGGCGGACGCTACAACGACGAGACCGTGGACGAGATCAAGATGGTGATCCGCATCCTGCCGTTCGCGTCGTTCATGATCATGTGGGAGTGCGCGTACGACCAGCTCGACGCGAATTTCCAGTCGATCGCCCAGCAGTGTGACCTGCGAGTCGGCAACTGGATTGGAGATGCGACCCCCGAGCAAGTGCCTGGTGCCAGTCTCGGTATCTTCGACCCGCTGACGATCATTGTGCTGATCCCAGTGCTCGACAACTTCATCTACCCGTTCTACGAGCGCGTCGTGGGTCGTCCGCCCAGTGCCTTTGGTAAGGTGCTCGCTGGATTGATCGTGTCCACGCTCACGATGTTCTGGGCCGGTGTGTTTGAGGTGATGCGCCGCAACTCGGGCGTGATCCTCACCGCCACTGGCGACTACGTGGTTGACCGCGGCTCGCAGCAGCCCATGAATAACATGCACTGGGGCTACGCAGTGCCCATGTACGTCATGATCGCTGTGGCCGAGTGCCTCATCAACGTCACGGCGTACGAGCTGTTCTACACGGAAGTGCCGTCGTATCTGAAGAGCACGTGCCAAGCCATCAACCTGTTCATGGTCGCCATGGGGAGCAACCTGACGTCGACCTTCACACTACTGTTCCAGAACTTTATCCACGTCAACAACCTGAATCTCGGCAACTTCGAGTACATGTACTACACGCTCGGTGCACTGAGCGTGCTGAACGTGATCGGCTACGTGGTGGTGATGCAGTGGATGGAGTTCGGCATGAACCAGGACGACAGCGAGGACTCGCTGTACGACGACGTGAACCTGTTGGATTCCCAGGGCAACGACATCACCCAGCGGCAACGACACTCGTCCTTTGAAAGCATTTCGCTGTCAAGGGGCTGAGAAAGGCGTGTCCATTAAAGCAACAACAAAAAACTACAACAGGAAAAGCTGGCGACGTGTAATCTGTACCAATATGACATCCCGTAGAAGCGTTTGAGCCGGTCCATAGTTGTATGGCGTCCAGTGTTCTTTCCAGTGCCGTGGCTGTGTCCTGGCGACACGAAGTGAAGAAGCCACAAAAGACACCAAGATGCCCGAACGATGCTGGCGTTCGATGGAAAAATGAGTCGAACTGACTGGCCGGTGCGTCACGAAGGCACTCAGTCAGTGCGACGTTAGACATACTTCGAAGTACTACGTACTACGTAGTACCGTACAACCGGATACTGTACTATGGAAGACTGCCTGTCTGGAAGGTGGTCAGTGCAGTCAGTCCAGCAGCTCCAGTCCCTTGGCGGTTCTTCAACGACGAGCCTCAGTTGAGGGTGGTGTTTGATCAAATGGCTACACTTTTGTCTGGTGGCAACCACACAGATAGATTCCATTCTCACCCTTTTATTACCGGTGCTATCGCGCCTGGGTTCCCCGCCGACTACTACTAGTAGTACTATCACTAGCTGCCTTCGCGTTGGCTTTCCACACTTGAGCTCTCGCGACTTCTGTTTGGATCCGCAGCGTCGCGCTCTCTTCGTCCAATCGCTTGAGCTGGGTCTTGATGTTGAGTAGGGGCGAGCTGTCGGTCACGCGCGCGTTCAACTGCTCCAGCTGCTGTATCCTCGTCTGTTCGCTGCTATTGATGGACTCCAATGCGTTTGCACGATCGCCCACCGCTTGCTGAAGTCTCTGAGTTAACTCCAGCGACTGCTGCAGCCGCGTGGTCGCGTCCGCAAACCGCTTACCCAGAGGCTCGTACTGGGACTGCAGCCTCGTTTCAAGAACCTGAATTTGCTCAACGTTTTCCTTGCGTAGCTCGCTCATTTGTCGGAGTGAATCGTTAGTCGGGCGACTCGCTTGCCGCATGATCTCGATCTCTCGTCTCAGTCTGTCCAGTCGTGTGAGCCACTGGTCTTCGCCTTGGAGTGCGTGGGTCTCGCACTCTCGCCAGCGCGCGAGGAGCTTTCCCTGCACTCGTTCCACTTCCTTCAGCCACGCAGTCGCGTCCACGCGTGTGTGGATCATCGACGTCGCCTCTTCCTCGCCTCGAGCGACGGTGTGACGCTCTGAGTCTCTCACCACGAGCCACCGCGAATCGATTCCATCGCCTTCATCTTCTTGCAGTGTAGAAGTCGTGGTTTCATCAGAGCTAGTGCTGGATCCGTTTTCTGGGTCTTCCGCTGACACTTCCCACTGGTCGTCGGCTTCCATCGTATCCAGAGACTCACGCGGGTACACTGGTCGTTGTCGTTTTACACTCGTGGCCTCTAACGCCTTTTCACTGAGAGCGTTTAGCAGCAAACACGCGTCTAATCCGTATCCCTTCGTGAGAGACGCCGCACTGATCGCAGCGACTTCTTCACTAGCCACTCCTGCTTGTTCGGCCACGAGCAACAGCTTCTGCACTTGAACAACGGGTGCGTGATTGTCCTCGTCGTCTTCCACAAACAGCATTTGAGAGCCTTCCGAGATGAGCTGTAGCAGCCACTTGGCGATGCGCACCATTTCCTTGAAGCGCTCGTGGGACGAACGAGTCCATGGGGCTACAGATCGGGATTCGCTCGTGAAATGATGGCGCGTGAGCCGCTTCTGGATCTCTTTGCGGTCGTCTACGCTTGCTAGAAGCTTCAGCCGGTCATACAGCAGCTCCATCGCAGCGTCCTCCTGTCGCTGGGCGAGTTCTTCATCCGTGACTGAAGCCTGCTGCTGTGGCTGTGGCTGGCTGTGGCGTTGGGGGGTCTTGGAGCTCTCGGATGAAGTAGGTCGTGAGTGGCTCATGCCGTCACTTTGCTGGGACGACGGCCGTGAGTTTGTGGGTGTAGGCGCTGGTGTTTTGTGATGTTGAAATGGATCGTCCTGGCTCCTGGATGCTTGTTGTTGCTGATGTGGTGGTTGATGCTGTTGCTGTGGTTGATGCGGTTGTTTCTCTGCACTAAGCGTCGCTGTGCTGGGCCGTGTCTGGCAGGCGGCCCATACCTGTTCCATGGTCGGCCTGCGCGTGGCATCTAACGAGATCATGCGAGTGACGAGAGACCTCAAGTGTTCACTGTACGAGTCTGGAATCGCTTCGTAGTCGCCTTTGTTGATTTTCTGGAAGAGTCCATACAGGTTCAGTCCTTCGGCTTTGAACGGCGACCGCAGCATCGCGAGCTCATACAAAATGCACCCCAGCGACCACACATCGCTCTTCCAGTCGTAGCACTCACCTCTGAGTACTTCTGGCGACATATACAGCGGCGTGCCTACTTTCGAGTGGGCTTCGAGAGTATTTTCACTCAGGTGGCGGCCTAAACCCAGGTCCCCGACCTTCACATTGCCCTGGGTGGTCAGCAGAATGTTCGCTGGCTTGAGATCGCGATGCATGATCCGCGCGCGATGGAGATGCAGAATCACAGAGCAGATTTGCCCAAAGTACCTCCAGATCGTCCGCTCGTCCAGCCGCACTTGGCGCTCGTTTGCCTTGCGGATCTGCCGCTTGAGATCGCCTGCGTCTGCCCATTCAAATGCGATGTACAGCTCCTTGCCGTCCAGAAACGCGTCCAGATACTGGACTAGGTTTTCGTGCTCCACCGACTGCACGAGCCGCACTTCCTTGAGTGTTTTCTCACGAGCACGGGCGTCCATGAGGTCGAAGATGGCGATCTTCTTGAGCGCGACCGCCACGCCATCGCGTCGCCGCTGGGCCTTGAACACGACCGAGAACTTGCCCTTGCCAATGGGCTTGAGCACATCGTAGTCAGCGATACAACCACCCGCCTCGAACAGCGCGCGCTGCGGCTCCGTGAGCAGCTCCATGCATCCACCGTGGTCACCGAGTGTCGGAGGATGGATCCTGAAAGGACGCACCCGACAATGAAAACTAAGCTAAGCTGATTTTGGTCCCAAGAAAGTGCAGCGAAGAAAAGTAAACGAATCGATAGCAACTCAACGCAAGAGCGTTCACACCAAGAAGAGCGATGGTATTGCTAGTAGACACACGTGAGTTGCAAACACTACGAAATGTATGAGGTCACGCCTTCTTGATTTCTGTACAAACCCCAACATAGGCGTCAGTCTTCTCTGCCATTGAACAAATTGGCAGCCAACAAAGCCCTCACCGAATGTGTAAAAGACCTTGAGATGCTCTTCGTTGTCGTCGTCGATGAACCGAAACTGGGCCATGTACTTACCACGGTAGAACATGCCCGACGGCGCGTCCACCCAGTCGTGCCGTGGGTATTGGAACTCGTACGGCAGCGAGCGCGGCGCGTACGAGCCCAAGACGATCTCGTCCGTGTTGGACAGAACTGTCTTCTTCACTTTGTTGCGGAAACGCAGGCCGCTCACGATCGCGTGGTTGACACGGAACTTGATCACGAATTTGTAGCGAGCACCTTCGGCCATGACAAAAGGCGTCGTGCGCATGTGGTTGATGCCCGCGGGCGTGTCGAGGCGGTAGGTGATCTCCTTCCTACTCTCATCTTCGAACACGACGCGGAACTCCTCCACGACGACGCGTCTCTTGTCGTTTGGATCTGAAATCACACCCACAAGTCACGTATTTGAATCGCAGATCATTCAGCGCTGCTCGTGCCTACCACCCAAGTCGCCGTGCGCTGCCGAGCCCAGCAGTGTCTCTTTATACCGCCGCAGACTTTCGTCCTCCGCGTCCATGTTCAGCAGCTCCTGGACACTCGTCACTGCTCGCTCGCTCATCTATCACAGCAGCAGCAGAACATGCAGCTATGAGCATCCATTGTACTGATAGACAGCCATTTAGAACCAACTTACGCGGTAGCCGCCGCCATCGTCATCCACCGAAGCATCCACCGACACGGCGTCGTCGTCGCTCATCGTATTGTCAACAGCCACGCAGTTCACACGAAGCACGCCACGTGGAGATCCCACTAATAGAAGAGTGCGTTGCGTAGTGTCCCCACAGAAGCCAGTCGTGCCGTCGCTCTTTCCATCGAACAGCTCCCAGTCATTCCATTCGATGGCGCCACTTCAACCTCACGCGAGTAAAGATCGGCGCCGATTCCGAGGGTCACAATCTGTAAAAACGGTTTTTACAGCCTTAGGGGTATTTACGAAAGTGTGTGTCCCTCTGAGTCTACTCTTACGTGGTCCACACTAATTTGTGTTGAGTGCGTTGGCAGAATATTGACCATCACTCCGTTGCCACCACCAGCCAGACTGGTTGGTAGCCAAGAGGCAACGCCAATCGCCGCTAGTGACGCCATAGACATCAACAGCTCTCTCTTTATCTCTCTCTGTCGCTATCGCTACCTACGCCTACACGCACCCACACGAGAGCACCATGCCAAAGGCCACCAAGGGAAAGCCGAAGCGCGCGTCGCCGCTGGAGAAGCAGCTGGCCTTCGACAACAAGCCGTGGTATGACAAGAAGGCCAAGAACGGCGACGTCGACATGAGCGACGAGGACGACGAAGGCGCGGACGTCGTGCCGGAAAACCTCACGCGCAAGACTCTCGCGCTCGCGCGACAGCAGCAGGCCGAGGAGCAGGAGCTGATCGAGCGCCAGAACAAGAAGGCGGCGCCATCGGCGAGCAGCGCGGCTGCTAAGTACGCGCGTGCCCAGGCCGAGAGCAGCGATGAGGAGTCGGAGGACGAAGACATGGACGACGACGCGGACTACGAAGGCGAGGACCTCGTGCGCATCAACGGCGAGTACGTGGAAGAGATCGAGATCGATGAGGAGGACGAGGAGGTGCTCGCCAGCTTCATGATGGGCGGTGAAGAGCGCCGCAACCTGGCGGATATCATTATGGGCAAGATTTACGAGAAGGAGGCCCGCGAGCGTGGCGACATGGAGGACGAGGAGGACGACGTCGTGCTGCGTCAGCAGTTCGACCCAAAGATCGTCGAGGTCTACACGGGTGTGGGCAAGCTGCTCCAGCGATACACATCGGGCAAGCTGCCCAAGGCGTTCAAGGTCGTGCCGAGCTTGACCAACTGGGAGGAGATTCTGTGGCTCACGAACCCAGACAAGTGGTCGCCGCACGCCATGTTCGCGGCGACGCGTCTGTTCGCGTCCAACTTGAACCCGAAGATGGCGCAGCGTTTCTTCAACATCTTTTTGCTGGAGCACGTGCGTCAGGACATTCGTGAGAACAAGCGCCTGAACTTCCACTTGTACATGGCGCTCAAGAAGGCGCTGTACAAGCCGCAGGCGTTCTTCAAGGGTATCATCATCCCGCTCTGCGAGAGCCAGAACTGTACGCTGCGAGAGGCGGCGATCATCGGCAGTGTGCTCACCAAGGTGTCGGTGCCGGCCATCCACTCGGCCGCGACGCTCATGAAGCTCGCGACCATGTCCTACTCGGGCGGCAACAGCATCTTTATCAACGTGCTGCTCAACAAGAAGTACAGTCTGCCGACGCGTGTGATCGCCGAGCTGAGCAAGCACTTTGTGCGCTTCACGGCCGACACGCGCACGCTGCCCGTGCTGTGGCACCAGGCGCTGCTGACGTTTGCGCAGCGCTACAAGAACGACATCTCGCGCGCCGACAAGGAGGCCATGAAGGCGCTGCTCAAGCAGCACTTCCACCACCAGATCACGCCCGAGATCCGGCGGGAGCTGTTCATGGAGTAAGCTCCACATGCAGCTTTCCTTTCAATTGCACCCCCGTGGTTCTTATAGCGCTTGTCGTCCGTATTTTCGCTCAAAATGTATATAGAATCTGATAGAACGCGCTCTATTCGAGTCATGTTGATCTTTCACTGCGAGCAGCTCCGAAGAAGCACAGACCCCAAAGCGACACCAACGCGAGAACCACGACACCAACAAACGTGGATTTAATGGCGGACGCAGGCGACGCCACGCAGATCGAACTGGAGCAGACGCTGTTCCAGGAGCAGCGCGTGTGGTTCTACCACGTGCCAGCCACGCACGTGAGCACGCTCGCGCCGCGCGCCGACGCGTGGGACCCGGAGCATCCGTTCCTCACGGGCTCCATCCAAGTACTGCAGAAGGGCGATGCGTGCTGGATCCGCATGTACGAACCGCCGAAAGGTGGCCACGACGCACCCGAGGAAGCAGCGCAGCGCACTCTGTTCGCGCAGTGCCCCGTGGAGATCTCGAGCGAGCTCACGCTGGAGCTCTACGTGCAGGATTGCGCGGACTCGTCGCGCTACTTTATGATCCGCGTCGAGGACGAAGCCACGAAGCGGCGCGCGTATTTGGGCATCGGCTTCCCAGAGCGCGCGAGTGCATTCAACTTCAAGGCCGCGCTGCAAGACTACGTCAAGTACGTACACCGCCAAATGGAGGTCGCCGCAATGGCCGCGCAATCCGCCGCTGAGGAAAGTGCGATGGCGGAAGATGGCACGCCGTCGCCTCGCACGCAGGATCTGAGCATCCCGAAAGGAGCGACGATCCGGATAAATCTGAAGCTGAACAGCGCCACCGACAACCCTGAGAAGCGGCGCCGTGCGAGCTCGGAAGGTCAGCAGAGCGGCGTGGTGTCGCCGCCGAAGATCCCGTTGATCCCGCCGCCACCGGCGGACCCACTGGCGCTGGCGTCTCCATCGAACAAGGCCGCGCAGACGATGACGGCAAGTGCTGTCGATGACGATGACTGGGGCGACTTCACGTCCGCGTAGATGAAAGGGGGTGGTGAGAAGGCGTTAGCGCGACGGCAACCACGTCCCTGAACGCGTAAGAATTGGACAGAATATAATATGCAGCGAGCAGGCATCTAACATTGCGGGATCAAGCAGCGTTGCTCCTACTCGTTGGTGCACTGTAGCTTCCTGTTGCTCTCACTTGTGTGACATGAAGAGACGCGTCGTTTGGTAGGATTTGACTGAATGGCCTGAGGAGAAGGCACTGTTCGCGAATGGAATGGCTTCTAAACTCCATCCTCACCGTCGCCGTCGCTCGCAACGCCTGCCATCCCCCGTATCGGAAGAGTCCACGTCGATCGAGAGTGAAAATGACGACGCTCCTGCAACGACACGTCGGCATCTCACGACGCCACGCACGAAGCGCCGCAGTATCACACAGCTGAATGAGCTAGTGAGGCGGCAGAAGGAGCAGCACAGGGCCGATGCAGAGCAAGCCGCCATCGGCAAGCAGATCGAAAGCAAGATGGAGTCCCTGCTTGGTCACCAAGGGCCCACTACAAGCAGCAACGTCGCAGCCGAGCGACTGATCCAAGTGACAGTGCGATGTCGGCCGCGCACGTCCAGTCGACTGACGCGGAGAAGACACAGTGAGAGAGAGTTGGGCGATTCCAGTGACGATGATGAAGGCGACGAAGATCTGGATGACGATGCGGCTCCACAGGACGGGATCATAGAGTACGAGATCCCGCAGGAGACCGAAACGATGGCTCTGCCCAGCATATCTGTGCCGTCACATGTGCTCGCACTGGGAGGCCATGGGCCTCGCCGGCGGTTCGACTTTGACTTTGTGTTTCCACCGCACAAAGAGCAGCGTGAAATATACGATGCGTGTGTCCATGATGCGATACAAGGGGTGCTACGATCCGCCTGCGAGAGTGATCTTGCGGTCGAGTCGTCAGGTGCACACGCCACGATCGTAGCGTACGGGCAGACCGGCACTGGGAAGACCTACACGATGGGGATGCTGCAGCACGCAGACCCAACGACCCAAGACAGGGAACACGGGATTATTCCACGCGCTATCATCCACATTCTATCGCGGATCACAGCGTTTAATCGCAGTGCTGACAGTCAAAAGCACGGTGTGAGGCTCGTGGTGGCGATCTCGTTCCTGCAGATCTACCTGGAAAACATCCAGGATCTTCTCGCGCCGGCAGGTCGACGGGCGAGTCACTTGGTGGCGCAGTCTCACACTGATCGGAGGTCGAGCGTGTCTACTAACGGACACTCAGGAGGTCTCCAAGTGCGTCTCAACCCAACGACGAATGTGTTTTATGTGCCTGGTCTCAGCGAGTTCTCCATCGAACACGTCGACGATGCGCGTGCGCTGCTGGAGCGGGCAGCTCACAACCGAGTGCTGGCAGCCACCGCGAGGAACAAGACTTCGTCACGTAGCCACACACTGCTGACCATCAGCATACGACAGCAGCGCATGGATGGAGTCGAAGCAGCGGACGAATCTGGTGATCGTGGCACCAATGCTCCACGTGCAACGGTATCCTTTGTGGATCTCGCGGGGTCGGAGCGCGTTGAAGGTGCGCTTCACTTTCTCCATGCGACGCGCAAGCGGCAAGAGCTGCGGATCCGAGAAGCCAAGTTCATCAATCGATCGTTGAGTGCGTTGGGCAGTGTGATCGCTGCGCTGGCGGCCCAGGACGGTCGCCATCGACACGCAAGACACCGATCCAAACCTCACGCCAGTCCCCGTGGTGAGCCATCGGGGACTAGTACTGGGCTGAGCTTGCCCCGGTCTTCGGCGCCTCATATCCGCTTCCGCGACTCCCAGCTGACGAAGCTGCTCCAGTCGCGGCTCATGAAAGGCAATGGCCGTCTCGTCTTGATCGCGACCGTCGACGACCGGCCGTCCAACCTCACGGAGACGTTGTCGACACTCAAATTCGCGTCGCAGTGTCGACGCGTGGACTTGAGCCAACGCCACTCCAAGACTGAGATGCTGCGGAAGCAACAGGAAGAATCCCTACTCAAGCAGGTCTTTGCTGAGGTCAAAGCCATGTACGAAGAGCGGGAAGCGGCGCTCGAACGAGAGCACGCGGCGCGCATCACTGCACTCGAAGAGCAGCTCCTACGGATGCGCAATGCGGCAACAGCACAGACTGCTGCGTCTCCACGACGAAACACGCCGTATGTAGCGCTGTGCTCGCTCGCAGACATCGCTAGGCGGCACGGTGGTGATACCACAGCGCCACACCCATCAGCTGAGTCGTTCGTTGAAGAGAGCGAACTGGTGAAGTACACTGCAGAACTCTACAGAGAAGTCAAAACGGCCATGTTGCCGAGTGACTCTGGCGGCCGCAGTCCTGGCAAGGCGACCCGTAAATCGCTGCCAGGTGTCTCCAGCACTATGTCAGTGAGTAAGAGTGGGGAGAACTCGCGTGGTAGTGTGATCAGCGACGTGGTGATCGCCAGGCCGAGCGCTCCTACACGCGATGTCGCTGGGGTACGCCCTGCGACAACCACAGTGGAGCACTCGCCACCAGTGGATGATGATGAGTTCCAAGCAATCGCACGGTCACTGTTTGCGTCTGGAGTACTCCAGATTTTTGAGCTAAGCTCAGACGAAGACACAGCAGAGCCATATAGTCAGTTGGCGTAAGCTTTTGGTGTGTATTTCTTACTGTCTAGGCAGGGATAGTGCGCAATCGAATGGACGGCAAAGCAGTCAGGTTCGCTTACAACTTACTCGCTTATACTTCGAAGTACTCTAGTGTGGCATGAGCGAGCGACGCGCGATTGAGAGCGCGGCCTCGCGAGGGATGCGGAACGACGTCTGCATGGACGCCAGGCACTGTTCCTGGAAGAACTCGCGGATCATGCGCTGCAGCGACTTGCACGCGAATTTGTACAGCGCTTGGTAGGACGCTGGCCGCTCGCGCAACTGGTCGGGCGAGATCGCCCACTCGGCTATGCACAGATTGTACCAGTACTCATCGTTGTCGCCCAGCTCATACAACTGGCGGCACACGCGACGCGCGACACACAGCGAGGTGCCGTCCAAGTAGCCGAGGATCGCCTTGAGGTTCTCGTCGCACGTGAAGTCGAACAGGCTCAGGTCTCGCTGGTAGTCGCTCTGCTGCTGCTGTAGCTGTTGCTGTTTGCGCAGCATTTCCATCTCCTGCCGGAAGAGAAAGGCCGCCAACTGCCAGTCGGCGCCGTAGGTCGGCGACGTCGCGGACGAGAACATGGACAGCGGATGCACGATCAGCACGTCCGAGGTACACGGCGCTGCCTCAGACACGGCGCTCAGCGCGAACGCAGCTCTGTGTGGTCGTGGTTGCGGCTCCATTACAGCGTATCAACCGATCGGGATGAGTCGTCTCTGCTGCGCGCGGTGCGGAGGGGGAAGGCAGAATGCGAGGCTACTGTATGGTTCTAGTCCCTGTAGGTTCCAAGGCAAGTGGAAGCAGCCATGCGCAGCCGTTGTAACAGTCGAACAGCACGCGTCGTCAGCAGTCGGCGCTATATTCGTCCACATGCATACAGCGTCACTACAGACACCACGTCCGCACCGCCTTCTCTCGATTCTCTCAAACTGATCACGAAGAGCTCCGTTACGCTGGTCTCTGCCTCGAATACTGGACCCCCTCCGCAATCCTGTCTAAACGAATCGTAGCTGCTCACTTCAACAATCACTCTGAGTCTGACCTCCAGGTCTGAGCGAGTCTGGTGGGTTTGGGGGTTTGACCCGCGTAACCCAACCGTGTACCCCTGATGTTTTTCAAAACACGGTGCGTTTTACTTTGGGTGGCCCCGTTCGGAAGTTTGAATTTTGGAAAAAGGGTCACAGTGGATCGCCATTACAGTATCGAAGCCCTCGTTGCTGCTCATTTCCGGGAGCTCCACTCGTCACCCCACTTGAATGGCAGGCGTGATGCCGATGGTGGGCACGATCAAGAAGCACAGCGACGCGGTGGTGGACGGCGCGGCGTTCCGCACGCCCGTGCGCCGGTCCGTGCGCCAGAAGCTCAGTCCGAGCGAACGCACCAGTATTAATAGTGACGGATCGACCGACATCGCCGCCACCGTCGCGACACCAAGCTCTGCAGGCATGGACGTGAAAGATGGTAGCGCTAGCAGCACGACAAACAAGCGCAAGCGCCAGAGCATCGGTGGAAGCACGATCAAATCGCTCGCTAACTGCTGCTTGAGCACCAACAAGAAGCGAGCGCGCACGTCGCTCAGCGGCCCCAGCACGCCGGGAAAAGCCATCCCGATGGACCATACGCGCGAGCGAGACGTCGCCAAGCGGTTCGTGGAGCTAGAGGTCACAGAGGTGTATCGCGCGATCCGCAAGCAGACGGGTGCACTCGGTGGCAACGCTGCCGGTGGCGCGATCTACGGAGAGATCACGCAGAACTCGTTCCAGCGCGTGGTGGATTACATGAAGGAACACTGCGAGCTGTCCAAGTCAAGCCGCTTCTTGGATGTCGGGTCGGGACTAGGCAAGCCGAACCTGCACGTCGCTATCGATCCGGGAGTCGAGGTCTCGTACGGAGTGGAGCTGGAAGATCTGCGATGGCACTTGTCGTTGCACAACCTCAAGAGCGTGCTCCAGTTGGACATCAACAAGAACAAAGACAACCGCGCCATCTTCACGGCCGGCGACATCACGCAAGCCAAGTCGTTCAACCCGTTCTCGCACGTGTACAGCTTCGACGTGGGCTTCCCACCTGATGTGATGGATCACATGGCTGAGATCTTCAACACCAGCGACGCCAAGTACTTTGCGAGCTTCCACCCACCGCGCAAGGTCATCGACGTGTACGGATTCGACGTCGACAACATCGGTCGAGTTGCCACTTCCATGGCGGGCTCCAATGAAGGTCATACCTGCTACTTCTATCGCCGCTCCAGCGCGGATGAGATGGAGATCTCACCCGCAGGTAAGGAACACACCAAGCGCCGAAGATCCACGGAGCCTCCCAAGACTGAAGACGCCTCGAAGACCGAAGCCGGCAGCCTGGTCCACATTGATCCACTGTTCCGTCCGGGTTTTGATGTGCTGAGCCGTGGCAAAGACGGTGTGCTGGCGTGGATTGTTGCCTTTTTCGGAGAGCAGCACGAGGGTGGCCGCACGCGCCGCCAGAAGCGAACGCTGAAAACCAAGCAGCTGCAAGAGCGCCCGCTGGAGTCGTACTACCGGATCGTGGGCAAAGCGCGCGTCGCCAACCGCTCGCCGAAGAAGTAAACACCTCAGCTGCCGCTCTGTCCGTACGTCGCCGTTGCATTTATCTTGATAGGGGGAACTAGTATGAAACAAACAAGCTCTTAGAATTACACTGGCGTCGCCTCTATTGGGAAGTAGTATGGGGGGTGTTGTGGGGATCGATCTACTGGCTGTCGGACTGCGCGGATTCCACAAAGAGCTTCTTCTGCAGCGGCGTGAAAATGTCGGCACCCGACTGGATGCAAGAGATTAAATAGGTCACGTCCCTGCTCTCGAAGCGGTCTTCTTGTCGGAACTGGTCCAGGTCGTCGCCGAACGCCGACGTGAACTCCTCCATGTAGAGGTCGCGGAACTCTTCGCTCACGGCCGCCGTCTGGCCACTGGCAGCAGCGCTATCAAGCGAGGCCTGCAGCAGTTGCTCCGTGGACGACAGCAGCTCCCGGCTTGCTCGCGTCGACTTGGCGACCACGCCCACCTGCGACAGGCTCTTGCTCGCCTGCTGCATCTCGTCACTGGCAGTGATGAGATCCTTCAGCAGCAGCGCCGACTCTTCATCATCTCCATCCGATCCCTCCATGTCCTCGTCGTCATTCACTTCCGCAGCAGTGCCGGCCTCAAAGTCGCGCTGCGCCTCGGCGATCTTCTCGTCCATGCGCTTGAACTTGTCAGCGGCCTCCAACGCCTTCTCGATCAACTCGGCGCATCGCAGACTCTTCTCCGTCACCTCCTTCAGCAGCTCGTGGCGTTCCTTCGGTGCCGCGCCGCCGATCTGGTTGATCACGTTGCTCAGCCCATCTGATCGCTGGCAAACCGCAGACGTGCGGAACGGGTCCTCACCGAACTGCGCGATGAGACGGTCGTACTCCTCCACGAGCCGCGGGCGCTGTGGCTGCGCGCCATTGAGCTGCGGCGCCGCTCCCGTCTTGACCATTTTGCCTCTTCGCGTCTGCTTTGGCACCAGTCGATGTCGAACTGCCGCCAGTCATTTGTTCGCTTTTCGTAATTTTTCCAATTTGACCACTGATTCCTGTTACCGTATTAGTAACCCTGTGGGGCACTAGCGAAGTTGAAGCAACCGTCCAACACAGAAACTGAAAGGAGAGAACATAGGGACCATCACTCTGTTAGGATTCTTCAGCACCAAGAAACCAACGCATGCATTTTGAGATTCCCTGAGGGCAACCAACCAGCGAATATGCAGCCGCTGCTGGAGATCACAGCGGCGATGAAAGCGGCGTTAAATGGAGGAGAAGAGCATGGAGACGCAGGAGGAGGAGGAGCGTTGACGCTGAAGCTGCCGGCGTTCGACGAGCACCAGCTGCTGCTCGTGGGCGTGGGCGTGTGGACGCTGTTTCTCGCGTGCACGGCAACGCTTTACGTGTGGATCGCGTCGCGCCAAGTGCGTCCGCGGCCGGCGCCAGCAGCAGCGCCGTCGCTGCCGACGTCGCCTACGTCCAAGCGCAAGCGCCACTCCAAGTCGTTCACCGATATGCAGGAGCTGGAGCGCGAATTCCTCGAGGAAAACGCCGCGATGGACCAGAACGACTGGAGCGCGCTGCCCATGAGTCTCCAGCGCAAGTGCAATCCAGAGCAGTGCAAGCTCATCTACGACACGCTGGCCAAGGTGAGTGCCAGAGGGCTATCCGTGTTGGATTGGATTGGACGAACGCCATTGTTGACGAGAGTTGCGGGTGTTGTAGGTGTTTTCGTTCTTGCGCATTGAATACGTCGATGCGCTTGCTCAGTACGTACGCTAGTGACACAAGTGTGGCTGGTAATAGGGCTGACTCTTGCTGTGCTTGCTTCATAGTGACATCAAGATCCTCAAGCTGCACGAAGGCGACGAGGTGTTTGCTCGCGGCCAGTACGACGGGTCGATCATCATGGTGGCATCGGGTACAGTGCATCTCACAATCCACGGCGCGAATGAGCAGCAGTTCACCAAGCAAGTGAGTCGCGGCGAGACCGTCACGTCGTCGCTTTCGCTCTTAGCAGCGCTGCTAGATGAAATGACACCAGCTCACACTGGTAGCTACGGCCTGATCGACAAGGTCGTGGGCGATTTGTCGGCCGTGGCGGCTGCAGACAGCACGATGCTGTTCCAGATTCCCAGCTCCGCGGTCGTGGCGGTGCTGGAACAGTATCCCGACGGATTCTTTCGACTAGCACAGGCTGCGCTGAGCCAAGTTGAGAAGATCACGCTGAGGTCACTGATCGACCACTTCGGAGTGATCTCCAAGATCCTTATCCCGTCTAGTCTCTTCGCCGCTAAAGACGAAGGCGACTTTGCTGCAGCAACCACGCTGCCTGCCATCGCCAGTACCGTGTCTGCGTTCCTGGGTGCGATCGATCCGACTTTGGCGGCCAGTATTTCCGAACTGGGCCGCGTGGAATTCCACGACGACAAGATCATCATCGACGAACGCACAGCAGCATCGAATGTATACATCGTGATCGACGGAGCTGTGCGAGTGGAGATGATGACGGCCGCAGGACCGAGTACCGTGTTTGAGGCGATCCGTGGTTGCGAGGTCGGTCTTGCAAACTGCTTTGTCGGCAACAGCCACCCTACGATTCGACTAGTGTGCGAGCGTGGGTCCAGCGTTCTCGTCATTCCAGACTCTGTGATGGCACGTTTTCTGCAGACAAACTCGATCGCGATGGCGTGCGCACGGCATTTGGTACGGCAGTACAGTCCGCTCGTGTGTGTCACCGATAGTGCGTTTGATTCGATCCATCTCCAGGGTGGAGAGACGCTCTTTGATCGCGGTGATGTCTGCGATTCGGTCTTCACGGTCATGAACGGCCGCCTCCGTGCTATCCAAGTGCAGACTCATCGCGGTCGAAAGGTGGAGACAACGAACGAGCTGGTTCGTGGGGCGACGCTGGGAGCGTTGGACATGCTGGCTGCAGGACGAAGCAACTCGACAGTGTTCGCGGTTCGTGATTCCCAGATTTCAGAAATGCCCCGCAGCGTGTTCGACTATGTTGTGAGCGAGTATCCACCTGTATTGGTTCACTTCACGACCAACTTGGCGAAACGGCTATCCAAGAGCAACACTGACTCACACGCAGCCGATCACATGGGAATGAAAGCAGGGCCGAATTTCCTCGCGTCTCTCAGCTCGCCATCGCTTCGCCCAAAGGATTCAACCAGCTCGCCAGTATTGCCGCTAGGAACTGTAACCGTGATTTCACTGACGAAGATGGCCAAGATCCACACGTTCTGCTCGCACCTCGAAATGGCTCTCAAGACCATTGCCAGCACGGATACGGTGTCATCGTCAAGGGCGAAGGCGGCTCTTGGTAGCCAATGGCTCAGCAACTCACGTCTTGCGCGAGCCAACCTCAGTGCGTGGCTCGGGGAAGTCGAGGCAGCAAATGACTTGGTCATCTACGCAGGAGATCCGCAGCTCAATCAGTGGACCAATCTGTGTATCCGCCAAGCCGACCACGTCTTGCTGCTGTGTTCGGATACAGAGCCGCCGCAATCGTTCCTCAAAGACATCGTCAGCATCCTGAACAGCGCGTGGACCAGAAAGAACGTCACGATCAGCGTCGTTCGCATCCGAGACAAAGACTGGACGCTAGCGGCAGTCGAAGCTGCTCGGCGGTCGGCCGTGTATGACTCCTCGACAGCCAGCGCACTCAAGCGACGCCTTAGACTCTGGAAGCGGAGCCCCATTTTGCCACGATTCTTGCTACCGATGGAGAAGTATGAGTGGATCAGCTGCTTCCACAACGTCCAGACCCCGTTCGAAGACCATCGTGCGGATTTTCTCCGACTCAGTCGGCGTATCACAGGACGTTCGGTTGGGTTGGTGTTGGGTGGTGGCGGCGCTCGCGGTCTGGCGCATATCGGCGTGTTGCGAGCTCTGGAGGAATGTGGCATCCACGTGGATGTGGTGGGAGGAACGAGTATTGGCGCCTTCATTGGAGCCATGTACGCGCTGCATCCTCATCACTTGAGTCTGGTCACTGAGAAGGTGTTGACGTTCTCGCTCAGCCTCAGCAGCATTGTGGAGAAACTGAGGGACTTGACGCTCCCCATTGCGTCGTTTTTCAACGGCCACACCTTCAACCGAAGCATCCAGAAGCACTTTTTCGATCTGTCCATCGAAGATATGGTGCTCAACTACTTCTGCGTGTCAACGGACATCGCCAAGTCGCGTATGAGCGTCCACCGCAGTGGAGCGATTTGGAAGTATGTGCGTGCGTCGATGAGTCTGCAAGGTTACTTGCCACCAATTTCGGAAGGAGGATCGCTGCTGTTGGACGGCGGCTATATGAACAACCTGCCAGCTGACGTGATGAAAGAAGAGGGAGGGATCAAGTACGTGCTCGCCGTAGATGTCGGTAGCGAGCCACGGCGTGAGTATTACGGATACGGAACGACGCTGTCGGGGTGGTGGCTGCTCTGGAACAAGCTCAATCCGTTTGCGAAGACCGTGATCGTGCCGTCGATGGGCGATGTGTCGGCTGCGCTTGCGTACGTCTCGTCCGAGCAACACAAGGAGCGAATGAAAGCCGAGTGCATCGATCTCTACTTGCGTCCTCCAGTGCTTGACTACGGCACGCTCCAGTTTGAAAAGTCGGACGAGATCATTGAAGTTGGATACAAGTACGCGCTGCCGCGTGTGCAAGCGTGGGCTGCGCGCGTGCTGCAGGCCGAACCGGACGCGGATATTGTTGAGCCATCCTCCAAGATCGCCAAGCTGGAAGAGCTGCACGACGGAGCTCAAGTTCCGGAGTCCGACACCAGCCAGGAGATCAGCGAGATCGAGTCCGACGACGACCAGAGCGACTGGAGTGATTGATGTGGGAGCAGCTGCCAGTGAAGCGTGAAGGTTGGTGGTATTGTACTACTTCCTCATAAATACTCTAATGCGATTTGTGGGTTTGAAGAGATACCGGTACTTTCAGTCCAGCGAGAGCGACTCGCGGATCTCCTCGGTGATCTGGGAGAGCGCTTCCGTACTTCCCGACTTGGCGATGAGCATCACGTTGTTCTTTGCCTTGAGCACAAAAAGCCTCGCGAGGAAGCGGAACTTCTTGAACAGGTGCGTGAACGCGGCTTCGTCGATCTCGTTCGCAGACGTCTCGTCCGGGTGCTCGGCCAGGTAGCGGAAGAAGTCTTTGCTCAGCGGCTCCGGACACTGCAGCTCTGTCAATGCGAATTCGAGATTCTTGATCGTGAGGATCGCCGGAGGAGGCGTGACGCCCACCATTTCGAGCAGCGCCGCGAAAATGATCTTGGCGAAGGACTCGTCGCCCTCACGCATGGCCTTGACGCCCTCACAGAAGTCCTGGGCGTCGATGAAGCCGTCTTCGTTGCGGTCCAGGAAGCGTACGAACGAGTGCATGTCAATATACGGACAGAGTCCCAAGTGGCGCGCGAGCACAAGCGCCTTGTCGACTTCGAGTTGGTGGCTTCCTGTTGGTGAGAGCTGGCGGATCAGCGTGTCCATGGCCTCCACGTTGACCAGCGCCAAGTAGTCGGCCTCGCTCACGTCCGCGAGCATGCTCACCATACAGCTCGCCATGTTCTCCGACTTGCGCAGGAAGTTGAATTGCTGCATGCGCTGCACAGTCGCGCGCAACTCGACCTCTGGGCCGTGGGTCTTAGTGCTGTGCTCGAGGATCCACGGATGCTGCAGCACTTCCTTGACGGTGATGCGGTCTTGCGCACGCACTTCGAGCATGCGCGCAACAAGCTCTTTAGCAGGCGTCGAGATGTGGGACCAGTCAGCGGCGTGGAACTGGAAGTCGCCGCGCGCGATCTTGAGCAGGATCTCCACCTCTGAGTCGCCCGAGAAAGGCGGGTACCCGACCAGCAAGATGAACAAAATCACACCGGCGCTGAACACGTCGGCGGCTTCCGAGTACTGGTGGGCTGCGATCACTTCCGGTGCGATGTAGCCGATGGTGCCGGCCATGGTCTTGCCGGCTTCCAGTGGGTTTTCCTTGCCGTGGATCATGCGCGCCAAGCCAAAGTCCGTGAGAATGATCTTGGCGTCGTCCGGGTTCTTGGACGAGAGCAAAATGTTCTCAGGCTTGAGATCGAGATGCAGGATGTTGTGCTGGTGCAGCGCGTCCACGGCCGCCATGAGCTGCTGCATGAGCTGCGCGGCGTCGCGCTCGCTGTAGCAGCCGCGCGTGACGATCGAGTCGTACAGCTCGCCACCTTCACACAGATCCAGGATCATGTAGATCTTCTCCTGCTCTTCGTACACCTTGTGGATGCGCACGAGGTTCGGGTGCTTGATATCGTTGGTGATGTTGCGCAGGATCTCGACCTCGGACACCACAGCCGCGCGGTTCTTGAATTTGGACGCGTCCACGATCTTGACCGCGAACTTGTGGCCCGTGCGCGTGTCCACGAGCGTGCGCACGACGCCGTTGCCGCCCACGCCCAGCACGTCGCCCATCTCGTAGTGCTGCAGCCAGATGAGGATGTCGATGCAGTCGTGGAGCGCCTTGCACCACTTGTGCTTGGTACGCGCGTCGCTCGAGCGGAACACCCACGGCTTCTCACCGGGGTTTGGGGTCAGTGAGAAAGTACGCGCATCCACATCCACCAAATGCGCGTTCGCTGTGATGTGGACGCTCTTGCGTGGCGTAGACGCGCGGCCGCCGCCTGAGGAGACTTCGTAGTACGACAGGATGCGGCCGTTGAGCTCCACGAAGCGCGGCTTCCACTTCTTGCGCCAGCGGAATCCCTGCTTCTCCAGCGTCTCGGACAGCACGGGCGCCGTGACCCACAGGTCCTTACCGCCGTGGCGCTCCGTGATAGTGTGCGGCAGCGTGAGCTTGCGCGACGGCGGCTTGTCCGCGGACACGCTCGGGCGGTGGAGGCGGTGCAGCAGACTGTGGGAGAGCGAGTGGCGAGCCGTGGCCGCGTCGCTGCAGGCCGTGGAGGGCGAGCAGTCAGTCGCCGAGGACGCGCTACTAGCGAGGCTGGTCGCGCGGCTGTGGTTAGTGTGGTGGTGGTCGTGGTGGTGGTTGGGCTTCAAGCCCGAGTGGGGAGGCATTTCGGGCATGCTGTGACGCGTGTACTTGGAGTTGTGCGGCGATGCTGTTGGCTGGAGCGGCTCGATGATCTGGGTCAGGAAGCGGCGATGCCACGAGAGACGCGGCGGGCGCACGGCTGGCAATTCCATCGTCAAGCACACAGAGAGACACAAGCACGAGACAGTGATGTCAGCGACTGTGTGGCGGCGACGAAATCGCAGACTGAGCCATGAGCACACCAAACCCAAGCCACAGCTTCAACGGCAGGCAGCGTAGCCACGCTACAGTCGCGACCGAAGTGGGATGGGTTGGGGGCTCAGACAAACAAAAACTCAAATCCACCCACGCACCTAATATTTCGGGACGAGAGTCCAGGCAACGAAGCGCCGCGCTGAGCCAGTGAGTGAGTTATTGAGGGTGCGATCCCAACTCTCTCCTTCGTGGAGAAAGTGAAGCGAAGTGAGTCGAGTTATTCTCCAGACGGAGCCGCGGAGAGTGAGTGTGCGTGAGTGACTGGCAGGCAAACGCGAGAGGCTTCCATCTGCGCCGAAGAAGCCGCCCGAGGATGAGGAGCTCCGCAGTCGCCGCGCTTACGGCACGCGTTGACGCGGAGCAGAGTGTAATGTCGCGCCATCACTCTGGCCAAAAGAGCTGGTCGCGACAAGTGCACGAAGCATAATACGCTAAAACAGTATGACGACATTCTCGTAGATCACAAAAATGGGCTGATATACTGATAATGGATGATACAGACTGAGATAAGGGAAAATGCTGATTGGTGTGATTGCGGCATGACACACTGTGCGTCACGGTGATTGCTCCTGGAAAGGCGGCAGATGACGCCACGGCGTCGTGCCACAAGTCGCCCCTCTCGCTCGTTGGTTTTCTTCTCCTGATCTCTGAATGGGGAAAGAGGCTCCAGAGGCACTCCAACTTGGAGTGGAGCTTTCCATGGCGGAGCTGCTTGGATCGATATCGTTCTCTCCAAAGCAGCGGTTTCTGAATCTCTACATGCACCCGTCGCTGGACTTTACAAACGGCTCGGAAGCCACGTGCGTGGCTAATCTCTCGCATGAAAAGAGCGTGATCTCGTGGCAATCAACGAAACAATCACGAGAATCCAGTGGTGTGGGTTGCCTTGAACTACATACTGTATCGATAGGTGTGATCTCTCCCTCTCTCTCTTTCATCTCGTGCCCGACTCACTCGGTTTGCTGGCTTTTTCCGAGTCGCTCGGAATTTTACGACTCAGGTTCTCCGACCCACAGATTCAGATTCAAACCATCACCGCAGTTCAGTTCAGCAGGGCGGCCTTTCTCACTGCTGCTGCTGCTTGGCAATGCTCGATCCCAACGATTGGATCCGATCTTCGTCTGCAGCCACCACCCACGCACGGCATCAGAGATCCGATGCATGGCCCACACAGCCAGCGGCGCGCGTGACGCGGTGGCGTCGCCATCATCCACGGCGATTGAATGCTGAGGCGAGGCGCGCCGTGTCTGTGACACGCGCCAAATGGCGGGGACGAATGGCGCCTCGCTTCGCCAGCAGATGCACGCAATTCGCTAGTCGCTCCCGCCCACTGCCACTGCAACGCCACCGATGACTCGGTCCACGTGGCCGTGGATCTCCTGGCATCTCTAGGACTTCTAGCGGTAGCCCGTGGCGTGGGCGGGTCCGCGCGCCGTTGCTGTTGCCGTGGCGCTGCTGCTGTTCCTGCCGCCGCCGATGACTGCGCGGCACTCGGTCGTCTGCGCGTCGTACGCGTACGTGCGGCCCGAGCGCTCGTCCACATACACCACGAGCCCACTAAGCTGCATAGTAGTAGTAGTTCCAGTAGCGTCGGCACGCGGCGTATCGAACTGCGGCGGCCGCTCGAACGTGCTCGTGCGCGTGTACGCGTTGTAGTAGTAGTACACGCGCGACGCGTCGTCCCAGTACTTGGCCCAGCCGTCCACACTGGGCGCCTCCACGGGCGCCTGGCCGCGGCGCGGCGTGAGGAACGTGGTGGGTCGTGAGTACGTGGACTCGCCCGTGTGCTGGTTGTAGTAGTACGTGTATCCGGAGCCGGCGTCCACGTACTTGGCCCAGCCATCGGCGCTGCGCTCCACTGCTTCCTGGTGGTCCCCAACACGCGGCGTGAGGAACGCGAGCGGCCTTGTGTAGGTGCTCTCGCCTGTGCTGCTGTTGTAGTAGTACGCGTACGCTGCCGCATAACCGCTGGCGTCGTCCATGTACTTGGCCCAGCCACTCGCGTCCTCGCGCTCCAGTGCCTCCTGGCCTGCACTGGGCTTGTGGCTCTGGGCGAGCGTCGTGCCGTCCCACTCGGGCGGCTGGCTGTAGCTGTTGGCCTCCGTCTCCTTGTTGTAGAACCACACGCTGCCGTCGTCGTTGATGTACTGTTCCCACGCACCACGCGTCTCCTGTGGTGCTCGCAGTGGAAATGTACGCAGCGCCCAGCCGTCCATCTCGTCCTGCGCGATCTCGCTGGGCCAGCGCGACGGGAACTCGCCGTCGCCGTAGTCCACGCGCTTGCCGTAGAAGTCGTAGAGCACGCGGAACGCGTGGGCCTTGCGTCGTCCTCCTGCGTGTACGTGGCGCCAGCACTAATAGTGTATCATACATACCACAAAGACTGTTAGTCGGCGAGTCCGCTTCAGGGGCAGTGAGAGTGAGAGTGGAGTAGCGTACGTCGTGGCAGTAGAGCTCCCCGCAGTCCTGGCACTCGACGTGGGCGATGGACACGTCCGGAGGCACTGCACAACACAACACATAGCCACACAGCGTCAGTTGTTTGATACTGGACCTCTTCGTACCAGCAGCGACGATCTCCGTTGTGTGGACACAACACGCACCGCAGTTGTCGCACGGCGGCTTGGGCAGCAGATCCAGCACGTCCTGCGGGCGGCGGAAGCGCACTTCGCCCGTCTCTTTGTTCTACGCACCACAACACCAACACCACTGCTTGTCAGTCCTCTGCCTCGCTGTCTTCACCTCAGTCGGTATAGATGCGTACGTAGTAAAACGGTTTGCCCGTGTCCGGGTGGATGATCTCCTTCCATCGCTGCTTCTTGCGCTGTAGCACGAGCGCGCGGTACTGCTCGCGGCCACGGCGGCCTCGGAAATGCGCCTGCACGAGTGCCGCACTGCGGTTTTCCAGCCGCACCTGCTGCAGCACGCGCTCCATGTTTGCCTGCTTGCGCGTGGCAGCCTCCCGGCGAGCAGCGCGGCCTCGCCACGCCGTCTGCACTCGCACCACAGCCGCCAGCTCGTGCTGACGCTGCGCGTGTTGCAGCAGCTTGAGCAACCGTACCGCGTCGCGGCCTTTCTTGCGCTTCCACGCGGCCTGCAGCTTGACTGCAGCGTCGTACTGGCGCTTGTTTCGCAGTGCGAGCGTCGTCAGCTGCGCTGCTACGCTCTTCTTCTTGCCGCGCCACTTGCGCTGGATGCACGTGGCTGCCAGCGAGAGGCGACGCCGCTCGCGGACGCGTCGGTCCAGCTCCAGATGAGCGCGACGCCGTCGAAAGTGCTTCTGCACACGCAGCGCGGCCTGCTCTTGCTCTCGCTGCTGCTGCTTCTTGTGCTCGCGTCTCGCTTCCGCTTCGCGACGAGCCGCTCGCTGGCGAAACAGGTTCTGCATCTTGTTGGCTGCCTCACGCTGCTCGGCGTCTCGGGCTTCACGCGCTAGTCGCAGCACACTGAACCGCGCGCGAGCCTGGCGGCCACGCCACACGCGCTGGAGCATTGTCGCCGCGGCCTCTACACGTCGTTGCTGCCTGAGCCGTTGCATCTCGCGCACCGACAGCTTCTCGCGCAGCTTCTTGCGTCGCCACGCCAGCTGCACGCACCGCGAGGCGCTGTCTTTGTGTTCCTCCCACCGTTTCAGCCGCAAGCGAGCAGCCTCAGCACGCGCGAGTCGCTGGCGATACCGCGCCTGGATACGGCTTGCCGCCTGGGTCTCCTTGTTGAACTGCATGCGTCTCAAGATCGCTAGTCGCCTTGCCTGCCGCCCGAGGAACACGCTCTGCAGTCTCGTGGCGACCCACTCGCGTAGCTGTTCTTCACGACGCTGCGCAGCTTCGCGTCTCGCCACGCGCGCACGGTACAGACTTTGGATGCGGATGGCGGCACGCCAACACGCGCCGTACTCCTCGATACACAGTCGGTCTTCCGCACGATGGATGGGCTGGAGTCCTTTGAAGCCGCGGTGGTAGTGTGTGAACTTCCAGCACGACGCCAGTGCCTGCAGTGAGAATCCACGGATCCTGGCGCAGCCAGTGAGGTCCAAGAGCAACAGCGTCGGACACTTCTCCGCGAGCCACGATAGCGCCGTCTCCGTGATCTCCACAAGCTCTTTCAGCCACAGATACCGCAGCGAAGTTGATGTTGTGGCTGACTCGGTCAGCGCCAGGATGGCCATGTCGCTCAAGCGCTTGCAGCCGCTGAGGTCGAGCTCTTTCAGCGGCGCGTTTGCTCTCGCGATCACGCGGGCCGTGGCGTCGGTGAGTGCGTCACAATGCCGCAGTTTCAGCACAGTCAGCTGTGGTAGCAGCAGCGATGGTGTGGTGAACGCGTGGTCATCCACGCGGTCGCAGTCCTGGAGGGTGAGTACAGTGAGCTGCGTGGCGTAGCGACTCAGGATCTCCCGCACGCCTCGACTCGTCACACGGGAGCAGCCCGAGAGATGCAACACCGCCAGTTGTGGACACACGTGCGCTGCCAGCGAGTGGATCGTGGCGTCTCCAATTGATGCGCAGCGCGAGAGATCAAGATGCTGGAGCCTGGGGCACTGGCTGGCGATCGCCGTGAGTCCGACGCTCGACGCAGGCGTCCCGGGTGGCGGATCGGAGAGCAGCACGAGACCTGAGACATCGAGATGCGCGAGCTCTGGACATCCTCTCGCGAGATGCCGCAGTCCGAGATCCGATACGCGCGTGCAGTTGCGCAGCGAGAGATGCTTTAGCCGCAGCGAGTGCTCGCCGATGGCACGCAAACTCAGGTCCGTGAGCTTGACGCACCCGCTGAGGTCGAGATGCGTGAGCGCCTGGCAGCCGCTCGCCAACCAGCTGAGCCCGACGTCTGTGAGCGCCTCGCAGCCGCAGAGGTGGAGAGTCTCCAGCAGCACACACTTTTCTGCGAGCGACAGCAGCGCGATGTCGTTGAGCTTGTACGCGAGATCGAACCGCGTGAGGTCGAGCAGCGTGAGACGCGGACACGCGCTCGCGAGATGCACGACGCCTGCATCTGAGACCTGGCGACAGCCCTTGAGCCGCAGCGACTGGAGACGCGTGGTGCCGCTGCTGCTGTGCGTGCTGAGTGCGAGCATCGTGTTGTCCGTGACGCTGTCGTCGCAGAACGAGAGATCGAGACTCTCGAGCGTGGCGCCACAACCGTGAAGCAGACGGTGAAGAGCGAATTCCGGGACGTGCGGACAGCCCACAAGACTGAGCTCTTCAAGAAGGAAGAAGGAAGAAGGGAGAAGGAAGAAGGAAGGCAGTCAGCAGCTGCAAAGTCCGTATGGAGGCAAGGGATCACATACCTCGTAGTGGCAAGCGGCAGTCAGCCATCGCTGACAGTGCGACGCCACGCAGCGAAGAGACGTAGCCTACGCGCAGTGAGTGGAGACGACAGCATGCGCCCACGAGATGCCGCAGACCGATGTCCGAGACCTATCAAGACCACGGCAATATTAATTATAATCAGTGCATTCCAACAGCAAGAAGGCGGATTGATGGAGGTTCAGCACCTTGGCCGCGCGTGAGATGTCGAGTGCTGTGAGATTTGGGCAGAGACTCGCGATCGTGCGCAGCGCCTGGTCCGTGATCTGTTGGGGAGGATACATACTCGGTTAGCGATTCCTTCTTCGCACCATACAGGATATCAACGTACGTGCTCGGCGCCATGGAGGTTGAGTCGCTGGATCGCTGCCGGCGTCGCTGGTGGTCGAACGTTCTCAGCTGCGGCTGCTAATGCATCCGCCAATTGATTCGGATGGCGTGGTGAGTGGCGTCGCGACTTGTCTCGAGGGCGTTTGCGTCCGCCCAGTCGCAGCATACACGAGTCGCGAGCGACCACTGACCAAGCCGACAAGTCCAGGTCGCTGCCCACGAGCACTTCGTCCGGCAGCTCTTCGTACATGAACACCGGCGCGAGCTCAGCCACCGTGAAGGTTACCGCTGTCCGTGGAGACTCGGTCGCGTAGCTGCTTTCACTGTCATTTCCGCCTCCGTGTTCCTCGTCGGCGCTCGTCTCCCTCGTATACCCGTGCGCTGTCGTCCCCGGAAGCGTCGCCAATCGCACACCTGCGTGTGCTGTGCGCTTGCCGCGTTGCTTCGTTCCACTTGCCTTGCGCGGGAAGCCCATACTGCTGAGAAAGAGTCGGGTGTGTCATTAGTCGTTGGCGCCGAACGGCCACGCGCGCATCTAAAATTGAGCCAAGAGACTCTACCAGTCAGATCCACACACACACACACAAACCCAGCGACGCAGCCACACGACACAAATCTAGCGACTCCATTTCTCCCACCGGACGCTTCTGTTTACTTGGATAGCGGCTCTAGAAACGCCGCCACCTCCTCGTCGCCCAGCGCCTTGGCCATGGAGTAGGCCGACTCCTCATCCACGTCCTTGACACGCGCGTCCACGCCGCCCGACTGCACCAGAAACTGCACGAGCTCGACGTTGGAGCAGCCGAACAAACACGTCTGGCCGCTCTTGTTCTTGGCGTTGACCTGCAGCTTGTCGTTCGCGATCAGCAGCTCCACGACGTCCTGCATCTCGAACATGACGGCCACGTGGAGCGCGCGGTCGCCGCTCGTGGGCAGCGCAAAGTTCACGTCCACGCCCAGCGCCAGCATCTCCTCGATCACCGCCAACTGGCCGAGGCGGCAGGCCTGGAACCACGCGCAGTCCTCCTCCACAGGCTTCCCCTCTCCTTCCTCCACTTCCTCCGTCGTCTCGAGCCCGGTCGTGACCACCTTGGTGGCCGACGCGATCGCGCCGTTCTTGAGCAGCGCCATGGCTTCGTTCGTGTGGTCCGACGACAGCGCCAAGTACAGCGGCGTCACGCCCTCGCTGTCGCTGCCGCCGCAGTTGACGTCCGCACCACGCGCCACCAGCGCGTCCACAAGCTCGCGCAGCCCCGAGTTGGCCGCCTGCATCAGCAGCGTCCAGCCGTGCTTGTCCAGCAGCTCATCCGCCGACCCGGAGATCGACTCGAGCAGCGTGCGTGCGACAGCGCTAAAGCCAGCGAACACCTCCTGCGCCTCGGCCTCCAGCTCCTCCAGGTCCTTCTCCACGAACTGGATGCCGCGCGTCACGCCGCTGCCGTCCTCCTCGCCCTCTTCATCTTCCTCCTCCTCCTCTTCTTCTCCCTCACCGTCGACGCTCTGCGCCTCGTCCGCGTCCGCCAGCTCCGCCTCCAGCACCTGCTCGAACGCCTCGTATTCCTGCTGCCAGCGGTGGAACCAGTCCATGAGGAACACGAGCTGCGCCTTGGCGTCCGTGAGCGTCGTCGTCTCGCTGTGGCCGTGTGTGGCCAGCGCGTCGCGGAACGCCGCCGCGTCACCGGCCAGCAAACTGCGACGCACAGCGTCCTGCAGCGCGGCGTCCTGCGCGTCGCCCGCCTTCTCCGTGAGCGTCACGGACGCCAGCGACAGCGCGTCCGCATTCGATGGTTTGTTGCTAGCCATGTTGAGTTTGATTTGGTAATGGAGCTGGTGGTGGGAAGTGACGCACTAAGTACGCATCCGGAGAAAAGCGCACTTAGTGCGAGAAAGGACACAAACACAGCAGGGAGAAAAATTATGCTCAACATGCATGTATGTTTTGGTTCACTACCGACTACCGACTGGATGTACGCCACGAGAAACGCGCGCGTCATGAGTTTCCCTTAGGTGGAGCTGCTTACAGCGACTTGAAGGCGGCTTGCGCTGCTCATCAGAAGCACATACACATAGATGCAATGAGATCATCGTCACACGTCGCAAATTTAAACCTAACAGGGTCCGACGTACCGATCTCCGCGATCTCCGGGGAGGCCTTGGCGGCGTACGACTTGGTGAGGTAGTCGAGCGCGAACTTGTGCACGCGTTCGTTCAGCGCCGTCTCTTCGGCGTCGGTGCCACGCTGGTTGTTGCGGTGCGTGGCGATGGAGCGCGTGCAGGACACGAGGCCGGCGTAGGCGCGCGTGTTGCGGTCCTTGTTCAGTTCGATCGAGCGGCAGTAGTGCTTGCGCGCGAGACGCAGGTTGTCCAGACCGCCGAGCGTCGCATAGATCTGGTAGATAGCAACGTAGCAACGCATTGATTAGAATACGCACGCGGTTGGAATCGAAGCAGGAGTGAGAACTCACATCACCGAGGCGGCTGTGCAGGAACGAGTCCATGGGGTTGAGCAGCACCAGCTCCTCGAAGCTGAAGGCGCCGTACTTGTACGCGCCCACCGACAGGTACGCCTCGCCCAGCTCAGTCCACTACACAAATACAGTCCAAACACCATGTGAGTCGCGACGCTTCATCAATCACGTAGACACAAGTAGCCTTACCGCTGCCTGGTCGACAGTGTAGTTCTTCAGGTAATCGTTCAGCGCGGCGATAAACTCCTGGGTCTTCTTCTGCGCCTTCAGCACCGCGATCCGTCGCTTCATCGCAAGCGCGTTCGCCGAGTTGGCCGCCAGGATCTCCGTGTAGAGCTGCTCGGCCTTGGCGTACTCGCCGTTTTGCTCCTATCAGAATAAACGCTGTCAGCACGTCACCCATCATCAATCGACGCGTTTCTACGACCGCCACGTACCAACTGCATGCCCTCAAGACGGCCGACACGCCAGCTCTTCGGGAACTGAGCCTTCAGGGCCTACATACGCAGACAGACACAGTAGATCCACGCCGTTAGTGCTGCGTATCTTCCCAGGATCGCGAGCTCTTCGCAATGCAAACGCACCACCAGACACTTGTCGGCTAGCTCATCATCATGCTCGTCCAGCGCCGCGATGAACACTTGCTCGTAGATCATCCAGACTACAGTGCACGCAACAAAGCACAGCGTCAGTACTCCCAAGGCGTGCAGTAGTGTCCTCTCGCGTCGGCGGCTCTCTCACTGTCGCTGCCGAGACGCCACTTGAAATTCTCGAGCAGCTCGCGGCCGAATCGCACGACCACGCGCGACACGCGCAGCTTCTCCTTGCGCACGATCGCCAGCAGCTCCGTGTAGCTCGTGAAGCCGCCGCTCTTCTGCGCCAGCGCCAGCTTCTCCTCGTACTCGGTCATGCCCATGGTGCTTTTTCGTCCGTCGTGTGTTCCCTCAAGACAGCACGGGGAGGTACAAACGCGTACTGTACTACCTCTCTCATAAGATACCCTCTGCTATGTGCAGCCTGTAGTGGCTCTGTGGATCAGAACAAGGTGAGGATCTCCATACTCACTTTCTGTCATCCGCGTGAAGTTCGCATTTTGTAGGTCTGTACTGTACGAGACAGAACAGTATGAAATCTGTGCCTGGAAGTTGGCGCCGCCATGCGAGCAGCTCAGGTTGTGGGGGTCTTATTTGAAGCTGCTTGAAGGAAGAAGCGTGCGTAGCTAAGCTTACTCGCCTTAGTCGACGAGTCCGCGCGAATAGGCGAGTCCACACACATCCACACAGCGTACTGCGTACTGTACGGCGTCCACTGCACTCCACCGGTCTGTAGGTCAGTCGGTCCCTGTCCTATGCGCCAGCGGGCTGCATGAGTCGCGCCGCCCGAATGCCAGCCCCCGCCCAAGTGTCGCTGGCGCCCTCGGCCGCGCCGCTCACGCGCATCGCCAAGCAGAACGAGCTGCTGTCGCCGACGAGCGCCGCCATCGTCCACGCGTCCGAGCAGCGCGCGGCCAAGCCGGGCCAAGTCGCGACCGGCACGCTGCGCATCAAAGGCACGACAGGATCTGCTCCATAGTATACTGTACTAGTAGAGACTGACACGGTTGTGGTGTGTTGTACACGCAGTCATCCAGGTCACGGATCTGCCGGGGTCGAGCGCGGACAATGGCCACGCGTCGTCGTCGCTGTGGCATCGGTATCAAGCGCGGCGGCACGCGGCCAACGGCAAGTCGAAGGCGAGCCAGGCGCTGGGATCCGTGCCCTTCGACTCGATGTGTGTGCTGCTCCGGATGAATTCCTCCAGTCGCACGCTGGTCACGAGTGCTGTGAAGCGAGGCGAAGCAGTGTACTGGAATGAGGTCCGTGCTGTCACAGGGGGAGCTCATTTGGGGTGAGGCTGACCTGTGTTGTTTTGTGATTTTTCTTTGCAGGAGTTCTTCTTTGAAGAAGTCTCCACAAACGACGAGCTCCGTCTTGTGTGCCTCGACCGCTCCAAGAACGAGCCGTACTTTAATCTGCCGCTGCGCAGTGACGATTCGGTCACCTCCTGTCCGGGATTTATCGGAAAAGGTATTGAACGGAAACTCCGTCCTAGAATGATATCTAATCATGATGCTGACTGGTATATCACGGTATGTAGTCAATGTGCCACTCGTGCGTCTTCCTGAAGCTGAGGACATCGAGCAGTGGTACTCGCTCGTGCCCAAGGAGTCGTACCTGTCCCTGCGAACGGCTCTCCGCGTATCAATCTGCTTCACCCCGGCAGGTGGCCGAGCGCGGTCCTCCCGAGCAGAGTCCAGCGTCATGGTGCGAGGGCATCGGCCGCCGCCGCTGACGATGACGCAGTCGGACAAGGATACCTCGGCAGACTCGATACCTCTTCCACCGCCGTCACCACAGGGCTCGACTCCACAAGCACTCTCTCTGAGCACTGGCATTGTCGACTACGTCATCGTGGTTGGTCCGCAAGACGGTGGCGACGCGAACGCTGAGAACGCGATGCTCTTCCGGTATCCAGCCGCAGACCGCAAAGGCTTCCCGCTCCCCACGAAAGTCGAGTGGTTCTGCTTTCCCGGCGGACCGGAAGTCGTGGACAATGTCGACAAGAGGCCGCGATCCAAGATGTTCTCGTTCGTGCTCGTGGGAGGCGACGACGGACTTTGTCGCTGCTACGCGGTCTGCGTCATGATGTATCACCGCCCTCGCAACAGCCAGTCTTCCAACGTGTGGCAGGCCACGTGTGTCGCGTTCCTGACGCGGCTGCCACTGCTAGAGGATCTCTCTACTTGCCTGCTCAGCTTTGCGTCTACGTGGCTGGCGTCGACATCCCAGCGTTCTTCATCAGCCGACCACACTCGCTTCGAAGCCGAGCGTCTGCTTGTCGACCTGTGCCACGGCGTGCTCACGCCAGTGCGTGGCATACTCGGCGTCCAGTTCACGCTTCCTACAGTCGGCCTTCTCCGACTCGTGCTTCCGACCGATATGACGATCTACAGCAGCGCAAACGGCTCTGACTCGCATCAGAACGGCGCGACACACAACCGGGTTGCGGCTCTGAAGCGACACCCCAGCGGCACGCCCGTAGTGGCCATCCCATCCAACGGCTCGCAGCATAACCTGACGCACCGTGGCTCCAAGATGTCACCGACCAAAGCACATTCCATCACTGCACTCTCCTTGCTCGACTTCCGCGTCAGCTTCCAGCCGCTCGTGTATTCGTTGCGCCCACTCTTCCAGCATTTCGACGTCAAAAGTATCCTGGAAATCACGGCGCTCATGCTGTGCGAGTATCGGCTGCTGATCCACTCGACTCAGATGTCCGTGCTGTGCCCTATCGCCGAAGGCCTGTGTACGCTTATTTATCCCTTCCGATGGCAGCACCCGTACATCCCCATCCTCCCGAACGTACTGTGCGAGTATCTCCAGGCGCCGCTGCCCTACATACTCGGTGTGAACTCGAGCTGGATCCCAGATTTGCTCGAAAACGGGCGTCCAGAGCACCTCGTCATTGTCGACATTGACCGCGGCTCTATCCAGCGACACGACAGCGGACCAGTTCTTCCACCGCGACTGTCGCGTGCGCTCCGCAAACGCGTGAACAGAATTCTCCACCCAGGTACATTCGACAGCGGTCTCGAAGACGCTGACTCGTCTCACTGTAATAGTGGCCCCATCGCGTGGAACGATCGCATGGAGAGACTTGTGCGAGGCGAGTTTGCGTGCTTCCTCGCGACCATGCTCAAGGGATACCGTGACTGCCTGTTCTTCGTGAACCAGAAACTTCCAGTGTTCAACAAGCGACGCTTCTTCGCGTCACACGCGGCAGAGAATGAGGCCACGCCGTTCTTGACGCGTTTGTTCTCCACGCAAGCGTTCCAGGCCTTCCTTGAGAACCACGACGCACCAGAACTCAATGTGTTCCACGCAGTTTATATGGCTCTTCTCCGCGGGAGCGACGTCGTTGCGTGGCCCCAGTCGTGTCCACCATGTCTCGAGGGACCGACAAGTGCTCAAGACACAAACCTGCCGGAAAACGAGCGCCTGATCAGTGGAACTCCCGTCTACGTGATGCCTACGGACACTTGCGCGGCGGAAGACGGCCAAGATGCGAGTCGTGGAGCGAGCTTACCGTCCCACGAGGCTCAAGTAACACTTGGACAAAGTCTGGAGCGAGCGCTCGATAACTCAGCGGATGTGAGTGAGCTACTGGGCGTTCGCAGTGGTGGGGGGATCAGCCTCGAGGCTATGGATGCTCGCTATGCAGAGCTCATGAACCGCAGCGTGGACTACCGCGACGTCGCGGACGCTCTGGGCGTCGATCATAAGCTGCTGGAAGAGCACTCGGATTGGCTGAAGCGACCGCATGCAGTGAACCAGCACCAGATCATCAGCTCTGCTCATGGCCACACATCGACGATCATGGCTTCGACTATCCAGAACCAGTCTAAGGAAGAAGAGCGCATGGAGCAGCTCCTCCACAAGTGCCTTACATCCGTCTTCACATCTGATGACCAGCTCAAGCAAGACGAACTTCGGGTACGAACGTGAAAGGCTCCTGTACTCATTCTGGTCGACAAACTCACTGAATACTTTATCAAATAGGCATGCGAAGCGCGGTTCAAGAACCAGTACGCGCGAGATCTGTTCGTGTTGATCCTGATGCAGCCAAGTCAGCAATACATCGAGAACCTGAACTCGGCGATGGCGAGTACATGGTACAACCCGAAAGGATCCGGCAGCTGCATTGGCGAGCCGGGCTTCCAGCTACTGGTGCGGATGTCAGCAACGCTCATGGACCAGTGCGCTACCCACGAAGACTTCACCAACGCACGCGGCATGCTCCAAGTTTCAGCGCAGTACTACCACTTCGTCGAGGACAAACACAGCGGAATTGGCTTTGGTACGTTTGCATCTGATGCGTTGAAAGCGTGAGCTACAACTAACATGAAACTACCATGATGGGCAGCCAAGAAGGAATATCTGGTGCAGACGCTGCGGCTTCGGCCGATTTGCCGGTCGCTGGATATGTGGCAGCACGCGTTCAGCAAGGAGATCGACGCGGCGCTTCTCGCAAGTGGCGGCGACGCAGCAGCAGCAGTGGCTGCAGTGAGCGCGGACGTGAACGAGCCTGCGACGTCGGTCTCGGACGAAGTTTTCTTCTCGGTCATCGGCAGTTTGGTCTACGACATGCTCACAGTGGACGTGCCCGTGGGCAACGTTCAGACCTTCGTGACAGTCATGTGTTCGACGTACCAGAAAGATCGCGAGCTTCGCGAGACACTCAAGCAGCTCGTCGAGAACGTGTTCCGTGCCGTTGAGCTATCGAAAGATATGCCGCCCCACAGCCAAAGCCAGGCGCAAGGTCCAGCCAGAGCGATCACCGCACAGGACGCCGCGCTGCCTGGCCCGCCAATCTCTCAGGTCTCCCCCCCACCGGCGAACCGCACGCAGTACGACTTGGACACGGTGATTCGCCGCAAGATGTCTGTCCAGGACCCGCCGTTTCTAGTCAGTGCACGGCGTCCACCATTCTCGTCGCAGGATAGCAACGCTGGGACGGCGACGACGCCGACATCAACATCCTCTGCCTCCGGGAAACGCCGAGACGCGACCCAATCCATGAGCGGGTCGTCGCCGTCGTTACTGCTGAGCACGCAAAACAGTCCCGTGCTGAGTCTGTCAGTGTTTCTCGGGCGCGTAGCTTGTGGCACCGCTGAACCGCACGTCTCACTAGTCGACTCGTCGCCGCTGTCTCCGTCCAGCAGCAGTACCTCGGACAAGCGAGGCAGTTTCGTTGTCACCAAGCTGGAAGGCCACACGGACGCGATCGTAGCTGTAGCGATGCAGGGCCAGACGCTCATCTCTGGCTCACGAGACCACACACTGCGTGCGTGGGACCTCAAGGCCTCGCCCAAGAAACGCCACCACTTGTTCGGCTTCCTGTCCTCGTCCTCCGCACACAGCGACGTGGGCAATAGCAACGGTGCGTCGATCACATCCAGTGGATCCGGGGAACAGCTCGATGGCAGCGTCGTGTCGCGCAAGAGTCTCGTGCTCAAGGGCCACTCCGGCCCCGTGACGTGTCTGGAGATCGGCCGACAGCTCTCCACTGACCGCGCGATCGCCGCGTCCGGCTCCATGGACTCGACCATTCGGCTCTGGGACACCTCCAAGGAGCACAGCGTCGCTGTGTTGGGCGCTGCAACCTCTTCCAGTAGCAGCAGCAGCAGTGGCAGTAACCGCGCGGGCAACGGCGTGAGCTGTCTGCGGTATCTGGCGCACTTTGACAATCTCGTGAGCGGCTTCTACGGCGACTTCACGCTCAAGACCTGGGACTTAGGCTCGTCCAAGCTGCGCAGCTGCGTGCCGGCGCACCGCGGCGCGATCCGCGACATTCAGATCACAGGCGACCGGCTCGTGACGGCCGCCAACGACCGCGTGGCCAAGGTCTGGGACGCGCGCTTCCGCGACGGCACCAACTACTCGCACGCGCTGCGCGGCCACGGTGGCCCCGTACTGTGTCTGAGTCTGGGCGGGCCGGCAGACCCGAATATCTGCACGGGCGCAGCGGACGGCGTGGTGCGTGTGTGGGATCTGCGGTACGTGCAGAAGGGCCCGCGGCTGGCGCTGCTGGGCCACGGCGGCCCCGTGACGTGTCTGCAACGGGACTTCACGCGGCTCGTGTCGGGCAGCGAGGACGGCACGCTGCGCGTGTGGGACATGCACTCGGGCGTGTGTCTGAAGGACGTGCGCGCGCACCAGGCGGGCGTCACGTGCATGGCGCTGCAGGGCTCGAGCGTGTACTCGGGCTCGTGGGATGGAGCTGTCCGCGTGTGGGATATTGAAGTGGCCGCGTTAAGAACGTAACACGTTGTGTTCCTAATTGATCTCAACCCACTTTCGAAACGGCCAACACTCCCGCTGTTCGCATACCCTACTAAGTACGAATACGAGAGGTCCGACCAACGTCCCAGATCCGCGAATAGCCCCCTCCCCCGCTGAGTGAACCGGTAGTTGCCGTTGTAGTATGCTTTAATCAAGTGAACAGTAAACTTAACCGGTTCACTCTGGGGTTGTGAACCGCTGGAGCGAAGGGAACCGCTGTGGAAGAGAAGAGAAGAAGGGAGAAGCCAGAGAAACATTCGCGCGACGGGACGCAAAAGCAACACGACGGGAATCTCCCCCCGCGTCATTATTCTTCAAGGCGCCATCTCCAGGAAAAGCGCCCAAAGCAAGAGCGAAACCCGAAGCAGTCGCTCATCTCGTCGTTAGTTAGAGACACACAGAGAGAGAGAGAGAGAGAGAGAGAGAGATCCGTTCATCCTCTTGGTTTACGTGAGTTCCTTCGTGATCGCGTGGCCGTCAGATTCGCATTTGCCGACTGCTTGAAAAGAGAGGCGCCGTAAATCGTGTGGACGTGTGGACGTGCGTGTGTTGAATCCATCCGCGTCGTGTTGCGTTGAGCGAAAGAGACGAACGGCGTGAAGACTCTCCAACTCCAACAACTACAATCTTCTCACTTGAACTCTACGGGGAAATTACTCCCATACTGTGACTTCTGCGCCTTGGGAGAAACAAAAGGTAACCAACAACTCTCAATTGAAAAGAGAAAAGACGCAACGCGCATGCGCAGCAACGGCGCGTGGTGGTAGTAAATGGGGCGATCATGAGGACGCCTCAGTGGTAAATGACGAAAGGAGGGCGTGGGAATCTATGCCAGTGAAGCATGGCCACTAAGGACCCCCATTGAGGTGCACGTCGACTCTACGTCGGCTGCGTGTCACTCACTATGCACAAGATGAGATGCCACGAGCCCCACGTGGCCGTTGGGTTCATCCGCCCAGTGTCGTGTCTGTCAGTTTATGTCTGTCTGTACCACCACCACCGTTGTTGACCTGTGTGCATGCTGCATGTTGCCGTCCCCACCTCCTCTTCCATTATGAATGTATTGACTCACGATCCACTGTGTGATGATGTGAAAATGTAGATCTCAACCCATCAGAATCCAACCCACCGCCATGCAAGTCAAGATGGAATCCATGGTTCCACCAGCCCCAATACAGCAGTCTGTGCCCGATATCTTCGCGCAGTTCTTCTACGACGACCCGCTGGCCGTCACCAGCGACGCCCAGCCAGTGAACGCAACGGAGGCCGCGCTCGCGCCGCTGCTGGACGAGAAGCGCCGCCTGCGATCCATCAGCTGCATCCCCCAGTTCCTCCAGGTGCTCCAAAGCGTCAAGACGGAGGTGGATGAGACGGATGTGCTCATCGTGCTGCGAGACACAGCGACGGCGTCGGACGCCAAGCTGTCGAAGGCGTGCACATCGGCCTTCGAGAAGCTTGGAGGTCTCAAGATTGCCAAGAAATGGCTGAACCAAGCCGTGGAGTGGAACTACAGCGACCTGCTGGTGCTACTGCTGGAGGTGCTCAAGGTGCTGCCTGTCCAGCTCAACAGTATCACGGAGGCGCGGATCAACGAGCCGATCGTCCAGCTTCGCAAGACCGCCCAGGAAGACAAGGTCCGCCGCGCCGCGCAAGACCTGCTGAAGCACTGGCGAAGCCGTTTCACCGAGAAGGAGAAAGAGAATGAAAAGGAAAAGACCAAGGCTGCCAGTGCTAGCAGCAAGAGCAGCACCACTGAAGCCACATCGACAAAACCTCAAGTCACTGCAACGCTGAGTGCGCCAGTCGCAGCTCCAAAGTCTGCTGCGGACGCGGCGCTCAAGGACGCACAGCCTCTGAAGAAGAGACCGATCAAGCGTCTCGAGCGCACCCCAGCCAGCAGCGCTGCCTCTTCTAGTGCGCCGTCAAAGTCATCGGAACTCATTGGTAACTTGATGCAACGCAAGTCCGCCAAGGATGCATCCGTCCCTCGCACGAGCTCTTCGTCTTCTGATAATAAAGACAGCAGTAGCAAAGTCGTCTCTAGTAAGCAGGCGTCGTCTGTGGACGATTCCGCCAAGAAGCAGTCGTCAAAGGCCGCGCCGCTCATGCAGCTTCCTGCCATCCAGAGCTTCAACGCCGCCGTGGCGACTGTTCCAGTGTCGAAGAAGATCCGCTGGGCGGATGAAGAGGGCAAGGAGCTGGTCAAGATCAAGCTCATCGAGTCGTGGCGTGATATGATCCACTACCAGCCGCACGACGAGAGCACGTTCAAGGACGCCAAGCTGCGTGAGCACGAAGCCGAGCGCCAGGTCATGAGGTCGCACAAGGAACGCGAGTCGTTCCACGTCCCCATGAGCCACGAGTGGGTCACGCCACCGCTGGTCGCGATGCTCGAGGCGCTTGCCGGTCGTCGCGCGCCCGTCGCCAGTGAAGAAGTAGAGGCCCAGAGTGCCCGTACGCGTCGGGAGATGGAGTTTTTAGTGCTAGATGGAGAAGTGCCTCCGTTGTCTCCGAAGGAATGGACGCGGACGAATGAGCCGCACCGCGGAGCTCCGAAGGAGATCCCGTTGCTGGACGTGGACTCGGTGAATGCTGCAGCAGCCGCACCAGTCGCGGCGTCTTACGTGGAGCCTGGCGAGACTGAGGAAGAGCGTGCCCTTCGAGACGCGCTGGGTCCTTTGCAGCGCAGCACCATCGCGCTGCTGATGGAGAATGAGCACGTGCTGCCGATGGTGTACGAAGAAGCCCAGCGCAATGGCAACCGCATCCCAGACAGCCGCGTGGTGGAGATCATCGACTACCACGGCCGCCGCGGTCCACCACACCACCAGCACCAGCAGTACCACCACCAAGGCCCCCCACCACAGCAGCAACGATTCAACGCACAGCCCCCACCGTCGTCGCAGTATGATGGAGGATACAGTAAGTACGGCGGTGGCCCACCGCCAGGGCAAGTGCCTGGTGCGTATGATTACAACCACGCGCCGTACGGACAGCAACCGCCGCACCAGGTCTCGCACAAGCGGAAGGCGCCTGGTGGTATCCTCGCGGACGCCCCGCCGTCCAAGCGCCTCCACAAGCGCGGTCCTGGTGGCGCGCCATTGCAGTGTATGTACTTCATGGCCCCTGGCGGCTGCAAGCACGGCAACACGTGCCAGTACGCCCATGAGAGTGTGGACGGCGGCGTCGGTGGGCCTGGAGACTACGGCCACGCCGCGTCCTACGGTCCACCTCACGGCGGTGGAGGCCGCTTTGGCCACCAGCCTCCCATGGGAATGCGAGGCGGAGGACCTGGCGGCATGCGGGGAATGCGTGGCGGGCGATGAGCGCGATGACTGGAGCGTACCGTACGTACTTACGTGCCGTCGGAGAATCGGCGAGCCCATGCTTGGGCGGAAGCACCGTCCCATGCGCCTGAGAACACAAATTGGCAAACGCGGCAGCATTAGCGGTCGAAACAACCGGTGTACACTAGCAGGACTAGGACCGGCGAGACCCGAGTAGCGAGCGGTCTGCGCCTCATCATTATCAACAACAACAGCAAACAACCACTTGATGAGAAAGGCGTTGCGCAGCATTGCATGTCCGCAGCTTTTCGTTCCTCAAGGCATTAGATATCACAGTTTAAAAATACAAACCAAAGTAACCTCATAGAAATACACCTTCACTCTTACATTAAGTTATACAGGTATTGTGTAATTAGTTATAATTTGATACTCCCATCATTTCATCCAATCAAATGGGTCAAACGCAATTGGCAAAACCGGAGATTCACTCAGTTCTTGTTTTGTCACTGACTCACCAAGGTCGTTGGATGTTTCGGATCGCCAACATCGCCAACAAAACGCCAACAAAACGAGCCAACAACCGACGAATCGCCACCAACTTTATTTTTCCTGATAGAGCGTGAACATGGCGACCCTTGACCGCGTGCGCAAGCTCTCTGCGATCCTGGACGACGACATCGCGGACGACGACGAAGTGCTGGCGCAGTCGCTGGTGCGCGCGCCGAGCGAGTCGGAGGACGCGGCGCTGGCGGCGCTGCAGGAGCAGACGCGCAGCGGCTTTCAGTGCGTCGAGTGCGCGGCCCACGCGGCGGAGCTCTTCTGCGAGCAGTGCCACGACTACTTCTGCGAGCTGTGCTTCGGCGGCCAGCACCGCAAGGGCAACCGCCGCGCGCACACCACGCAGCCCGTCGTCGCCGCGCAGCCAGAGACGTCCGCGCAGCAGGTGCGGCGAATGTAGATGGCTGGTGGAACCAAGGCGAGAAAGTACAACATATTCACAAAGAGTTGTATTGTATTGTAGATGGAGGTGGACCAAGGCGTGCGTCGCGGCCGGGAGGACGACGCGGGGGACGAGGAGGACGAAGAGGAAGACGAGGAGGAGGAGGAGGAGGACAGCGACAGCGACAGCGACGACAGTGAGCATCATGTGGCTGCGGCGCGGCGACTGAACATTTGTAATCTCATGGGCGACTTTGTCTTAGGTGCGCTGGGCGTGAACCACTCGGCCAAGCACCAGCGGCTGCTCAACCAGGACGAGACGTCAGCGGCCAAGGGCAGCGTGCGAGCCGCGGAGGCCCAGGCGACGGTGCTGGAACGCGCCAAGTCGATTCCTGTGCGGCTCACGTACGAAGAGCGCAAGCTGCTGCGCACGCTGGAGGCAGCGCTGAGTGTGAGCCACTACACGGACAAGCTGGACTCGCCGGCGTTCACGGCGCCGGCCAAGCGGCTGCGCACGCAGCTGCAGGAGATCTGCGGCTTCCTCAGCGGCATCACGGTGGGTCTGGACTACAAGCAGGGCCAGGAAATGCTGGACGACAAGAACTTTAGCGACAAGAAAGAGCTGTTCCAGGAGATCTTCGAGCTCGGACGCCGCTACAAGATCATGAACCCGGAGAAGATGCGCGGCGAGTACGGCAAGCTCATGTACTTGCTGCAGGACGCCATGAGTCCGGAGATCCAGGAGCTGCTCGGGTTTTCATGCCACGTCAAGATCTGCACGGTGTACGACGTGCTGGACCAGGCCAACGCACTGAGCGTGCTGCGAGACCCGAAGATCGAGACAGCGACGATGGTCGTGGCGCCTGAGGGCAAGTCACGGCTGCAGATCCAGCGGCTCATCAAGATGAAGGAGATGGCGATCCGCGAGATCAGCAGCAAGTACATCACGGGCAAGATCAACCGCGACGGGATCCAGCAGTGTCTCTATTCGATCGCAGACAACAACTACCACTTGTACTTTGAGCGCGACCCGATCGACCGCATGATCACGCTGCTCACGCAGAGCTTCAACCCGCAGACCGCGGACGACGGGTACTCGCTTGCGATCGTGAGCGGCCAGGACGGCGCGCGACTGTCGCACTCCCACACGCGCCAGTACAACTACGTGCTCCAGTCGCTGACGCTGTGGCGCGAGATCGCCCACGACATGTTCCGGCTTTGGTGTCTCACGGACGAAGACCTGCTCGACGGATCGGCCAAGTACAACCTCAGCGACACTGGCCAGGGCCTGCACCGCATCCAGTCGGCGCCGCGTGTGTCGCGCGCGATGCACGTGATCCTCCACATGACGCAGCGCAAGCTCGAGAACTGGGTCGGCTCGAGCGTGATCCACTTGGGCGACAAGAACGTGCCGAACGCGCTCATGTTCATCGACAAGTACACGCAAGTAGGCCACATTTTGCGTCCGATCGTCAAGACCGTGGACGCGATCGACAAGCTCGTGGCGGACAACGACAAGCTGGAAAAGTACATCGACACCACGTTTGGCGGCGCCGCGAAGCTCAAGCGCGACATCCTCAGCGACTTTTTCCGCGAGGCGTTTGACGGCAGCGGCGCCGACAACTTCTTCGAGGCCGGTTCGTGTATCGACGGCCGTCTCACGAGCGCGTGGAACTGGTGCTCGAATCTCCACGAAAAGCACTTCTACCCAGTGTTCAAGATCGCCGGCTTCGTGGGCTTTGACGGCAAGTTCGCTTAGAAAAAGGCGGATGGAAGCTCCGCAATAATAGAAAACAACGTGATGACTTACTTGGATTGAGGGAGTGGGAGAGGGAGTGAGGCTCACGCCTTGAGATGCGCGAGGTCGACATACCGCTCGAGCGCTGTGATATGCATGCACAGGTCATCGAGAATGGATGGCGGTGGCCGGAGGCGTCGCTTCCAAACTTGTAGATCGTATCGCCGTAGTGTGGCGACGTCCGGCTGTTGTTGCTGTTGCTGTTGCTGTTGCTGAGCAGCTCCTTTGTCTTGTGGTGGCTGGTGCTCGTGGAGCTTGAGATCGTAGGCGATGCACAGCCACGCGTCCATGGCGCTGTCGAAGAACTCCACGTACGACTGGTCGCGTTCGTTGTGGCGACGATGGCGCCACGTGCGGAAGCAGTTGCGGAAGATCGCAAAGAGAAGCTGCTGCTTGTGCTCGGCGTCCCAGGAGCTCACGAGCGTCTGCTTGGCCACATGGAGCTGGCCGCCGCTGTCCACAAGCAGCTTCGTCGCAATGCGGATCCCGTCACGAGACACCGCTGTGCGGAACCGCTCAGCGGACGAAAGCGTCACCTTCACGAGGTTGCCGAACGCTGCATCTGAGGAGCGCGCGTCGAACAGCACGCGCACGAGCCCGGCGGCCTCCTGCTGGCCTTCGAGCATCCACAGCGGCCACACGCAACGCAGCGACTTCACCAGGCGATGGACCTTGGGCTCATCAAGATACTCGACACCAAACACTTCGTGGATATCGGTGACATTGACGAGCACGAGCCGCAGGATGTTGCTGGCGGCCACGTCGTGCGGCAGCTCGCCCTTGAAGTTGGGTGTCTGCGTCGAGTTCAAGCCGCTGCCCGTGCTCTTCGGAGCTGGTGGAGATGCAGAGCCCTTACTGCCTCTCGCACTCGCACTGCTACTCGCACTCGTGCTAATGGGACGCCGCGTCATGGGCGTCGCAGGCGTCGGAGGTGCGGCGCCCGTCAGCGGCCGTGGGATGTGGTCGGTGAGCAACAAATAGTCGACGATCGGCTCGTGGTTGAGCCGCACGGCGATATGCAGGATGGTGTCGCCCAGCACGATGCGTCCTTTCTCGACGGCTGAAAAGAACTCCATCTTCTCGTCCTGCAGCGCGTTCGTTTTGTCCTCGCGCTCGAGCGAGTCGGTCAGCGCGTTGATCTGGATCTGGTCGTGCATACAGATGTCCAGGTACGTGGCGCGCGAGACCTGCAGCGCCACGAGCGACGGATGGAAGAAGAGCCGCAGCGTGTCTAGGTCTCCATAGTACGTGGCGCGTGCCATGTGGCGGAAGCGCTGCGCGTCCGCCGGCGGCGCGCTCTGCGTCTGGCCCATGGCGTCTTGTCTTCCGTCCCCAATCTCTCATGGATCCATCCAAGCGACACTCGTGCATCCGTCCTGGAACTTTGGTGGGAAACGCCTGGAAGTTTGGGGCGTTCCAGTTCCAGAAGTATACTATACACGATACCGACTGTGATTGTAACGCAGTATACAGTGTAACCCCCGCGAAGGGATGTGTGCCAAAACCGGGTAGGAGCTCTTCCGCATCAAGACACACCGACGGAATCGCCATTCGAGCCAAGCAGCGAGTTCAGTATTATGGCGGACAACACGCTGCTCGAGTACGAGTTCGTGTGCAAGCTGAGCGATATCCCTGCGGGCGGCCGCAGCTGTGTGCAGCTGCCGTCCTCCGAGCGCAGCGTGCTGCTGCTGCGGATCAAGGGCGAGCTCTACTGCATCGACCAGACCTGCTACCGTACGCCTCTCTGCTTCTCTTCTTCTCTCCTCTCATACTCACCAACTCACCTCTTTCTCTCTTGATCCAATGCTGTGTGTAGACCACGGCGGCCCGCTGTTGACGGGCGACATTGAGGAGCTGGGCGGCAAGGTGACCATCAAGTGTCCGTGGCACGCGTACCACATCGCCGTGGAGACGGGCGAAGGCCTGTACATGGGCGTGGACATGGCGTTCGGTGCGAACGGCAAGCTCCAGCCCACGGCGCCGCGCGTCAAGTCCAAGGGCGTCAAGCAGCGCACGCACTTTGTGCAGATCCGCGACGGTGACGACGTGTACGTGGCCGACTCGTCGCGGATACCGGGCGCCGCGCTGCTCGAGAGTGACACGTACGCGTTCAAGCACGCGGTGGTGCAGCCGCCCAGTGACGACAGCAGCGTCGGCCGCATCCGCATCCACTCGCGCTTTGAGTAGATACATAGCTCGTGATAACCTCATAGTAAAAAGGGGGTGCTTTTGTGGTATTGCTCGGACGCACGGATGGGGATCGGATGGGGTCTACTAGCTAACTGGAGTCTACAGTACCGGTACTACTCAGTCGGCGGCTCACTCTCACAGCAGCGACTTGGTCAGGATGCGCGCGGCCTCGGCGCGGACAAAGAGCTTCGGGTGCAGGAACGGCTTCTGGTTCTCCAGCCAGTACGTCGCGTCCTCCATCGTCACCTGGTCGTCCACACGCCGCACGTATTTGGCCGTGAGACTCTCGTTCACGCGGCCGTCGACGTACACGACGCCGTCCTTGTCTTCTTGCAGCAACCGCTCTTTCAGGTCTTTCACCGCCAGCTCCTCCACGTCCATCTCGGCCTCGTCCTTCTCCTCCTGGGCTTGCAGCTTCACGCGGTCCACCTTCTTGCGCTTCTTCGCACGCTCCTTCTCGGCCAGTTCTTCGCGCTTGGCATCCTCCAGCAACCGTGCGCGCAACGCCAAGTCCTCCTGCCGCAAGCGAGCGAACGAGTCGTCGCAGCTCACGCGCAGAATATCCGTGGACGTGAGCTCGCGGGGCATCGCAGCGCCGCCCAGCCCCGCCCCCATTTCCTTCTTCACCAACTGGTCCAGCACCTGTGCGCTGGCATCACCGCGCAGCCTCGCGGCTTCGACCATCTCCTCCATGACCTGCTTCAGATACTCTTGCAGCGCGTGGGCCATCACCTGCGTCGTGCGTGCCGCCATCACTGGACTGCTACCGAGCGAGACTCCGTGCTTCTTCGCGATCCGCTCCATGTGACGCGTGAGCTTTTCGTTCGTGAACAGATCGTTCTGGATCCAGGCTTCCTTTTGGCACGGCAACTGCTCGGGCATGTGCTTGCGACGCGAACCGTCCATCATGATCCGTCGCTCGCCATTCAAGTCGATCTGCGTGTGGGTCAACACGTCCTCTTCCTTGCGTAGATCTGTTCGACTGGTGCTCACCAAGTCCGACGACGGCTGCTCGACCGCAGCGCTTGCAGTCGAGCCCGCAGTCGACGAATCGGCAGACGCCTTGCCGCCCTTGGCAGTCACGCGCGGCTTCTTCGACGGGGATCGAGGCGACGCCAGCGAGCTGTTGCTGCGCTTGAGCGACGTCACGGTAGGCGACGTGGCTGGCACAGCGGGAGTCACCGCAGGAGACATCGTCGACGAGTTGGTCGCGGACGAGCTGCTCGCTGTGGTCGTCGCCGCACTGCTGGACGTCGTCGTGGACGAAGCCGAGCCGCCCGTCAGATCCAGCGGCATCAAGCCAATCTTACACATCGGACAGGTCTGCGTCGTCTTCTTGGCCACACAGACTTTGTAGTGGGCGTACACCTTCTTGTAGGTCTGCGCACGCGCCGGTGCGTCCGGCGAGTTGATCTGGCGAAGCAGCGCTTTCGACTCGACACAGTCTTCGCCCACAGGACACGTGGACGTCTTACACGTCTCCACGTGCAAGATGAGCTGCAGCAGTCGTCCGTACTCTTGCGCTTGGGCCAGAGCCGCAGAGACCGGCTTCGCTTTGCTGGCAGCCGCAGCCGCAGCCGTCGCAGTGGCATTGGCTGGCGTGGATGAGCCGGTGCTTGAAGGCGTCGACACATTTGAGGACACCGCAGGCGTGGACGGCTTGGAGCTGGTGTTTGCGGTCGTCTTTTTCTTCGACGCAGCAGTGGAAGGAGTTGCTGCTGGAGTGGTTTTTGGCGACTTAGCCTTCGTCTTCTTTACCTTGGTCACCGCCGACGCTAGCGGCGTGTTGTCTTCGTCGTCGTCACTCAACACACTCGATGCCGGGGCTGTCGTGGCAACCACGGACGGTGTAGCACTCCCAGTCGCACCAGACGCTGCCGTACTTGGTGCTGGAGTGGTGGTTGATGTCGCGATGGATGGAGCCATTCCTGTAGTCGCGGCTCGCGCTCGTGCCGTTGCGTTGTTGCGTCGGATACCATCGCAGAACGGAATCTTGCAGTGCTCTCCGACAGCCACGAGACACTCCTTGGCATGATACTCCACCAGCGCCTTGAGCTGCTTACAGTGACTGCAGCCTCGCGCTCCACCACACGACACGCTGTGCTTGAACACACGGCGGACGTCGTCGCAGCGCTTGACTGTACAAATTCCCGGTGGCAGCGTACACGTTGACGCGTGGAACAGCAGCTTTTTCGCGAACTCGATCTTCTCCTGTGTGTCAGCCTTCCCACCATTGGCCCCCGTACTGGCCGCTGACGCTGATGCCGATGCGGACGATGCCGCTGCTGACTGAGCAACCGACGTCGGCGTCACTGGCGTTGGCGTCGCTGCTGCAGTCAGCGGTGGCGTCATGGTCGCCATGGGCGCGAACAGCGGCTCGGCCTTAATGCTGCTGGAGATTGGTGCCGTTAGAGGTGGCGTGGAGGCGGTGATGTTGGGACGCTGGATGGCCGCCGGGGCGCTTGGTGGAACGATCGCCGCTGGAGGCGACGCAGTGATCGGCTGGCTAAGCGGCATCGCTGCTGTTTGTGTGAGTGGGGTGGACGTCGCGAGCGACGGCGGTGGCGGTGGCGTGGCCAGTGGCCGTGCAATAGCCGCTGGAAGAGCAGCGCTTGTGGTGGGACCAGCGACATTGGGCTCGGCCTTGACGATGCCCAGCGAGCCGGCCGCCGCCGAGTGGTTGCGCGTGAGATCCATCTTTTGGATCACGCTCGCGAAGATCGCGTCGCCTGCGATGCGCTTGATGATGTCCACGATCGACTTGATATCATTCTGTTGTTGGGCGTATCAAATCAAACCAAACCAAACACACACAGAGCATTCTCTCAGCCACACGCTCCACAACACACCAGTCAGACAGTCCACAAACGAATACAACGTACGCCGTTGCCGTTGCGCATCTCCGAGTGCAGCGCCGCGTACTGCTCGGGTGGCAGCATTTGCTTCAGCAGCGCGAACATTTGCTGGAACATTTGATGGCCGGCCTGCTTCACGGGCGCGGATGCTGCTGCGGCTGGCGCGCCGACGCCAACAGGACCGCCCATTAGCGGACGTTGCGCACCCAGGGGAAGCGCTGCGCTAGTCGCAGTGGACGCCATGCCAGAGACTGGCGCCGAGACGCTCGCCGGGTTCATAGGCAGCGGAGCCGACAGCACGGCCGAGGGCGCGCCCAGCGGCGCCGCGTTGGGCAGCACAGCCATGGGAAGTGCGCTGGTGGCGGGCAGCGGCGCGCTGAAGGAGCTCATGGGCACGCCTGCGCAATGCGGACGAGAAACGAGGTAATGAGTGAAAAGAACGGCTTCCAGAGAGGTCTAGATGGTGGAGAACGTACTGTTAAGCTCGTCGTCGTCGCCGGAGTCATCTCCACCGTAGAGAAGG
>JAADXI010000067.1:0-48315 GCA_023337615.1 Pythium brachiatum | reverse complement strand
CGCTGCGGTACTTGACCACAAACGCGATCATGAACAGCAGCAGCGCAGCGATGACCGCGGCCAGGACCACGATCACCGTGAAGATCGGGGTACTGTACGGCGTGTACTCGCAGTCGATCTCCACACTTTCCGGCAGCGTATCGCCTCCTGTACACTCGAGCGACTTGGTGGGATTGGCCGGGTCAGGCAGCAGCCAGTAGAACGTCGCCGTGCGTTTGCCCCTGGCGTCGCACTCCGACATTTTGAAGTCGTAGAATGTGGAGTCGCACTTTGGTTCGCTAAAGAACCAGCCGATCCACCCAAAGTAGTTATTCTTGAGCCACTCGCACGAGCGGCTCGTTTTCCGTTTCGACGGCATCCACGTACCGCCGTCGCACAGATACGGCTTGGCGGGGTCACTTGGGTCCGGAACGATCCATGAGAACACGATCTCGCGCGGCTGCGAGTCGTTGCAGTGTGCGAACGAGTACTTCATGTGGTTGATGATATCGCACATGGGCGGGCGGTCGAGCCAGAGCTTCCAGGCCAGATAGTTCTGGCGCACCCACTCACAGGCCGTGCTGAAGTTGATATCCTCTGGCACCACGGCCTTGGTCTTGTCTTTGGTGAGACTGACGTACGTCCGCAGCTGCGAATTCATGTCAGCCTCGGTAAACGACATCCGCGATAGCAGCACCGCGATTGCCGTGTGGTCCAACAGTAAATTGGCGCCAAAAATGCTCAGCGTGGAGAACGGATAGTCGACTGCCACAGGATTATTCGTGGCACCGCCGTACCCGTTCTCACCGTACTTGCCTGTGGACAACGCGCTGAGCTCGGGCTGTGTGCGTGGTAGAAACACTCGCTCGAACTTGTTGGCGTTAATGAAGTGGAACGCATCCGGCTCGTAGTGGTAGAACAGCACGGGCACACCAGCGGCTTCCATTTTGACTGCGTAGTCCTCCGTAGCACTCCACCCAAGGTAGCAATGGTACGACGGGATCTTGTTGTTGGCGAGCACGGCCTCGGTGTAGCCGTTCTCATAGTAACTGTACATGAGCGCCACGGCCAGGCACTTTTTAGCAGGCATTGCATTTTCCCGCGCTGTACACGTGTCGGTCTTCGAGCAGGCGTTCAGGCAGCCGTAGGTGTTATCGTCGCACACGCCTTTCTCTTTTGGCAGGTAGTAGTCGGCGTTTGTACGCAGGATATCCGAGTTCAGCGCGGTAATGAGCGGCTCGCTCGAGGCGTAATCGCGCCAAAAATCAGCGCTGAACACGGGAATACTCCCAAGGCCAGTGTTGATCAGCTTCTTGGTCGTGTACAGTCCCGACCGCCCCACGTAGCTGTGCACGCCCGACTTGTAGATCTCGCTGCCGTACTTGTCGTACTTCCGCCCCCACTCCTCAACGTTCACGTGTACTGGTGTACAGGTTCCCACCCCGGAGCCGGACATGCGCTCGGCCATTTGGAGCGAATCCGTGGTCTTGAAGATCGACACTTCGTACCCGAGCACCTCTCGTGCGATGATCGCAAACGCTAGCGCAGTGAGCTGGTAGCTGGTCCAGCCCTTCCACTCGACCACGAGCGTGCCGTTGGCCTTGCCCTTGTCCGTGACTGTGCCCGTGGCAGGATCCACGCCAGCATCGACCCCCCAGAATGTGAACCCGGCCGCGTTGCAGCTGGCTTCGTACAGCTTGGAGATTGGCACGTCGGTGGTCCGCGGATCGTTCACTGTGTACCGCTTGTACTTCAGTGCAGCGTGGAGATGAGGATGGTCAAGACGCATCTTGCTGTCTCGAGACGTGGACGAGATCCCGAGCGTCGTCTCCACGCTCTTCATCCACGCGTCGTCCAGACACTTGCCCAGGAATTTGTTGGGCGCGTAGTAGGTAGTCGCTGCCTGTGCCGTGGTCGCGAGGAGCCCGAGCACAAGCAGCGCCACGCACGTGACGCTCAGCCGCGCCTTCATGTTGAAAGAAGAAGCCGTTGAGTATCGGATGCAGACACGGAAAACCGGATCTGTATAGCGAGCAACGATGCCTCAGAGAGACTCGTGCGGGGAGAAGGAGTTTCACAGTGGGGAGGCACGGCATGTTGGTTGGTTGTTACGGCCTATTTACAGGATCAAAACGAGCCCAGCGACCAGTCGAGTATGATACACACACCGAGCAGGAATAATAGCATCGGCGGTGAATCGAAACGTGGGTTGAGTATGAGTAGTTGGGGAGTGCGATTAACATGTTAGCAACAACTGTAGTACTTGTTCTCCCAGAGGTTCTCGCAGATTTTGTCCGAGTCCCGATCCACGGGCGTCGGTGGTTTCCACAGCGTAGGTCTCCACGTGGGATCGTGGCGCTTGCTGGGAGTTGATGGAGATGTTGCCTTGAAGCAGTACCGGTACGGGAGAGACGAAGACAGAGGGCGACAGGGACAGCAGAAGGACGCGAGGTTGGTGAAGAGGCCGCGGCTGAAGGGCAGATCGCACTCGCGAAAGCCTCGCAGGTACGGGATCTTGTCATAGCCACGGCCGAATTCGTACGTGGTCATGGATGTCATGGCGAGAAAGGCTGCAGCACCATAACCAGAGTGAGTTGTGTGGATAGAGAGGAGTAAAACAAAATGAGGGAACTCACTGTGGAAGGCGAGCATCGAGCCGACAAACAACAGCAGAAGCTGGGGACAATGCAACGGTTAGTTACGTAGATAGCACCCCTCGGTGAAATAGACAGATATACATACAGCGAGCATGACGAGTAGGAAGACCGGCCAGCCGTTCGAGTGTACCCAGGAGGCCTTGGGGGTCCGTGGCTGGAAGCGTGCGGAGACGACGAGCACGCCGAGGGTGAGTTCTAGTGTCTGGAACAGAAGGAACCACCAGAAGAAGCAGTGGTTCCTCTCGCCGATACACGTTCCTACAAGGAAGCAGTGGTGGTCGAACGTGGCGACGCACCGGCCACACGAGCGGCAGTGGTGCGACCGCAGTGGCTAGGTACACACAAGTCAACAATCAGAATCCACAGCCTCCGATTCATTAGGGATGAATGTACGCACTGGGAAGATCGAGCACTCGACACAGAAGCTCTCGAGCATATCTTCTTGCTCCTTCAGGGGGTGGCTCCCTGCGGGCGCTTCCAGATCGAGCGTATCCATCATATCCAGCTCGTCTACCTCTCCGTTGTCATCAGCTGACTGGGGGTTCCTCGTCTCGAGTTGTTTCAGCGTAATCTGGATTTGCTGGATCCGCCTGCTGCGGTAGCGCTTCTCCGCTTCTCTGTTTGACGACTGCAGTCCGTCTCTGCTGCTGTATTCATCGTCATCGTCTTCTTCTTCTGTTGTGAGTAGATTGCCTTCCTCTTCCTCCGCCTCCAGTGCTTGTCTGAGCAGCTCTTCATCATAGTCACCATGAGATCACCCACACCACCACAAGAACAGTGAGCCACTACACGTACCGTCAGTGAGATACCCAGGATCGCTGCGTTGGAGCAGCACGTAGCACGTTGTACTCAACACAATCACGCAGGCCATGGCAACAAGCGGTGGCTCGGGATGGTGCAGCGGCGAATGCGGCAGCGCCAACACAACCAACGCCAGTGCGGCCTTAACGCCACCGTAGCCGACACGATGCTAGTGCAGGCATTGTACTGGTCAGTGGGTTGACTACTACGCAGCATCGCCATACAGAAACGCTACCATCATAGTCGCCGTCATTGCATTTCCGCCGTTGATGATCTTGAAGAGACGCGGAAGTTCTGGGACCCGTGTACCATATAACTGGTACACTAACCAACGAAGTACGGGTTACACTGGAGTGTAACCCTGATTTTCTTCCAGGTCATCTTCGATGTGTGGCGGAGGTTCCAATTGGGAGCTCCATTCGAATTTCGATGGGCTCCAGACGCAAAGTGCCCGATCTCCTCAACTGCCTGTCTGTGGAGAGAGATCAGAGGCTATAATCTCTCTGATTCAAAAAAGCTCCGACCTGCTACGTCAATTGCTTGTCGGCTTGTGCAGCACAGACAAGTCGCATGGAGGCTTTCGAGTGTGCGATTGATCTGCAGAGCCGGCAGAGCTGCCTTTGCAGCGAGACACTTGGAAGTCGTCTCTGTCGCCTAAGGCGGACTGTGTTTTTTTACGCCGCGCGTTATGCTTACCGGTACGGTACTGTATTGCCATCAAGTTGGTTCAGTACAGTACACCCAAGTCTCGCGATGGCTCCATCCTCCAGATGAGAGGAGGCGATGCAGATCCTTGAACATCAACCGGTTCTCCTCTACGCGCAGGTTGCCGCCTCTCTCGGATATGTCGCGCTGATCGCCTGCAGTGTGGCAACAATGCGGTTACTGTACAACAGCGTACCTAAGGTGCAGTATCCCGTGCAGTATCCATCCTTCCGGATCTCGATGCTTTGTTCGATGAGCCGAAATGTGCCTGAGCCTCGAGATGCAAGATGCTTGGCGATCGTGAGGGTCCATTAGTCTCCTGAGTCCTAATGTGGTGGCTGTTGTGGGCGGTGGGTGTGCTGTGGCCTCGGTGTCTCAGTGGCCAACCAATGCGAAGCCATCGACGCTTTGCTACTGTATGTTGTGCTCGTGCGGCTCCTCTCCTTGTGACAAGCCTCGTGCCAATTGCGGAAGGATCTGTGTTCAACACAGTGTGTTGCGCCGCGTAGCGTCCCCGAAGTACACTGGACGCGGACGCTTTCCACCACCAGTTGCCATGCCCAGCGGAGCTCCACTATGATGAGTGCAGTGGAGCCCACTCAACTTGGCCGTCCCGCTCGTCATATCCGGATACAGAACTGTGGAGACGCCACGCCAGTGCAGAGGCTGTTACACTGGGTTCAGCATTGCATATGCGGACGGCCGAGACCTGTCTGAGGAGCAGACGGCCGGGCTGGTCAGCGCTGAGTGACCTTGGCGGTGTTCTGTTTTTTGTCATGAGTCATTCACAGTGCACGGGGAGCGGTGGAGCCTCAGAGCCTCTCCCTTGAGCCTGAGCCTTCGAGAACAGCACAACGCGGCCAGCGCAGCGCGGGCATCGACACTCGAGAACTCACGAGGGAGCTGCCCGCGCTCCTCCCACCGTCGGCGACGGCCATCGAATCGAATCGATTCACAACCTCCACCTCCTGGGGGTCCTCGGAGGACCGCCTGGACTCCAGGCAGGCTGGAGGACTCCTCCAGGCTCCAAAACTCGAGTCCATTGGGGAAGGTGGCTCCACTGAGCAAGCTTGGTCGTCCGCAATGTTGAACACAAACAGACGAGGCCGAAGGACTCGTGGACTCCAAGGAGCGGTGTGTAACCCCTGATAATAGCTGTTGCCCGAAGGGTCAGAGTGTGCAGCACCACGACCACATGCTCATAAAGGGGTTCACAGAGCCAGGCCTGGTGAGTTCCACTCTTCTTCGTCTCCCGTAAATTACATTTGCAAGATCCGGCCATGATTTGAGAATGGTCGAATTGCCTGTTCGAATGGCTCGGTAATTTATCCTCAGCTTCCGGCATTTTTCTTTGCATCTTCGAAAAGCTCCTCCGCAGAAAAGTCCCACTCCACGGGCACCTGCATCCGCCTGTCTGCTCCCCCCTTGAGTGTGATTGTGAGCGTACCGGTAACCCGGGGGAATCACTTGCGCTTTGTGTGGAGGAGTCAGTCACTTGCGCTCCACTGCCACTGGGGGAGGGGGAAAGAAAAGCGGAGGCGAAGCGGAGTGGAGAGCGGAGAGCGGAGGGCTGGCTGTCTGGCCTGTCCAGCTCGGGAGCTCCGCTGTGCTTGACGCGCGCGCGCCCCACCCAACCTGCATTTCATAAGCAGCGCCCCGAGCGATACAGCAGAGGACGGTAGCACGTACAGCACGAATCCCCGGCCGCGAGTGGTGACGACCTCCGTGTCAATCGAGACAGCGCTTCGCGCCCCCCGCGTCCGACGAGCAAATAATTCCCCGCTTCGTCCCCCATCTTCCCCTCCTCTCCTCTCTTCCAGAGCCGTGCGAATCCAATGGTGTTCACCAACTTCTCGCTCCTCCTGGAGCGTGAGGATCCGGCTTTAGTGCCCGCGTACAAGAAGCTCCCACCGAGCCCCGCCATCCATCTCTCCGCCAACCCGGCGGACGACGACGACTGGGACATGGTGCGTGCGACTGAGGCTCCGCTCAAGGCCGTGAAGTCCATGGCGATCGTGCCGATGCCGCCCAAGTCGGACAGCGCGCGGCTGGCTCGCTCCGCTCGTGTGCGTGCCACGCCTCGCATCAAGAGCTACTCGGAAAGCGGCCCCGTGCTCGAGAAAATGGTCCGCTCGGGCCTGAAGAAGGCGCGTCCGTACTCGGCCGGTGATATCGAAGACCTGCGTCGCGTCGCGATCTCGGGCTTCAGCAAGAACAAGAACGGCACGTGGATGTTCAAGGTGGACGTGGGCACGGACGAGTTCGACTCGTACGCTGTGCGCCGCCGCTTCTCGGACTTTCGCGAGCTCCACGACGGGCTCCAGGAGCTGATCTACCCAGCACAGTTACCGGAGCTGCCGCACCACGGGCTCTACTCGGTCATGCAGCTCTTCTTCTCTCCGGAGCCAGCGCTCAGCCACCGTGCCAAGAAGCTGGAGGAGCTGCTCCAGTTCGTGAACAAGCACCCGCTGCTCTCGGCGTCGGCGCCGTTCGCCAACTTTTTGGGCAAGAACCCGTCAAGCCCGGACGTTGGCTACGTGAGCCTGTCGTGCTACGAAGCGCCGTCGTTGGACGGATCGTTCCGCCTGTCGGTGTCCAGCTCCCGTGACAGCATTACCAGCAGCAGCAACCCCCGCACGCGCCGCCAGTCAAGCTAGGTGTGGCTGCATCTCTCTTGCTCTCCTTGCTGGAGGTTAGCTCCTGAGAATCACAACACGAAGGAAGAGAAAAGCCAGCCAAGAAAAACGAGGAAACAGAAGACGAGAAGATGATGAGGAACAAGCGCAGTAGGTAGATTAGGTAGGTCGTAGAAGTAGGAAGAAATCTGCGCGCGTGGCGTCGGCTCGGGAACAGAACACACGGAAGATACTCGGCTTGCTGGTCAAAATGGGGGAGGGAGACATGGCAAGGATCCATTTCCCCCCATGAAGCGAGCAGGGCGTGGGGCTTCTGGTGCTGAACGAGTGGGGCGTCACGTGGCATATTTAAGGGTAGCAGTCCGGGAGAGCAGCGTCACACGCGCTGCCCAGCGGCATTTGGTGATGAGGATACGGTAGTAGTGGTAGTAGTAGTAGGACAGTTGTGTAATGCTACGTATGAACAGATAGATATGGATCGAGCGTCGCGTGTCATTCTGCGAGTACAAGTACCCAGGTTGCAGTTGAAGATACTAGTACCTACGTTGTACGAGTGCAGAGCTGTGCGTTGACGACTGATTACTGGTACTGGTTGTACTGTAATGAAGTGGCTTGAGCTCCACTGACAACCCACCGTCTTCTTCATGATGTTGTTGAGCTTTCCGTCGATGCAGAGAACGAGAACTCCACGCAAGAAGCCACGGAATTCCAGGCATGCGAAGAGATCCAGAGAAAGCGAACGTGAGTTCAACATCACAGGTCGCACGAAGGTTGCACGAAGGTAGCATACCTCCTCACTGAAAAAAAGCGCTTTTTGAGCTCAATGCGAATGTGAAGGTGGGTTGCGGTTTTGCCTGTGGGAAAGCTCCTTCCATCGTTGTTCTTCGCGACGAAGTAGGCAACAAAAAGCGCGAAGCGGACGGACTGGTTCGGTGCGATCGCGTGGCCGATCGCGCTCTTCCTAGGCATCGGCGCGGCGTCGGCATCCGTGGGTTGGAAAGCGCGTTCATTTCCGTGCCGTTTGACCACAAGAAAGGCCGCGATTCGCACTCTCTGACGCTGGAAACTCGCCACGTACGAAGACTTGTACTACGATGCGTCGCTACAGCTCGCGAGGCGGGAAGAACTTCTCCATGAAGAGCGAAGAAGACCTGGAGGAGCTCATGCAGTCGCTGATCACGCAGATCCAGCTCAAGCTCAAGAACGAGCTGCAGCTGCGCGAGATTTTCATCCCGAACTCCAAGGCCGAAGCCAAATGCAACATCTTCGTGTCGCCCAACTACGCGTCGTGCCCGAAGCTCTGTGTGTTCCTGCAGCCTGGACAGGGCATGCAGCCAGGTATCTGGAGCCGCGCGATCCACCCCAAGTCCGGCTTCCAAGGCTCGATGATCCCGTACTTGAAGACGGCGATCCAGGGTGGTTACGGTGTCGTGATCTTGAACCCGAGCACGAACTACTGTCTCGTGAACGGCCACCGCGCGAAGGTTCTCCACTCCTCCACGCCCGATGACCATGTGGCGTACGTGTGGAAGAACTACATCATGCCCAACGCGGCCCAGGAGATCAGCTTCGTGGCGTTCGACAGTGCTGGGACGTTGCTCAAGGGTCTGCTCAGCAAGCTCAGTTCCAAGGACGAGCGTCGCGTCGGAGGCATTGCATTCATTGAGTCAGCGCACTACGTCAGCTCCACGGATCCGCCTCAAGTCCGCCAGCTGCTGAAGGAGAAGTCGGTGAACTTTGAGTCATCCAGCGAGCCCATGTTCAGCGTGATCAGCTCGTCGAAAGCACGCTTAGGGTGTCTGTCGTTGTCAGTCGGACGCATGGGTGGGGACATGGCCAATCGCGAGTGGACAGTCCACTCGGTACAGACTTCAGCGTTCGTGTTCCTCCAGTCTATCGCCAACGGTATCGAAGAGGCGTTGAACGCTGTGCGGGCGACGTTCCCAAACAAGCTCGTTGTTACAGTGAACCGAGCACGGCTGACTGGCCAGCCGTACAACAACCCGTATGCGGTGATTCAGTGTGTCGGCCACAAGAAAGAGACCGTGGGCAACCACAAGCACACGATGGACCCGGAGTGGAACCAAACCTTCTCATTTCCAGTGACGTCGAGTGAAGAAGTCGTGACCATCATCGTCAAGGACCGTGCATTTCCACTGCACTCGACGCTCGGCCTCGTGGGTGTGCAGATGGGGGAAGTCGGATTGAACCGTGCGGACCGTCGATGGTTCGCGCTGCGAGACGAGAAGAACGCGAACATGCACGGCAGTGGAGAAGTGGAGCTCACGCTGGAGTGGGTCCACGATACGTTTGTGGCTCGCTCGGATTCGTTCATTCGCGACAACCGAGGCAACGGCTCGCACTTGCAGGCGATGGCTCCAACGACTCCCCACAGCACGCGCAACAATGGTTCCATCAACGCCGGTGGTGGGTCGGACGTGAACGCTTGCTACTTGTGCCAAACGGCATTCATGCTGCACCGCCGTCGCCACTGTCGAATGTGTCTTCGGACAGTATGTACAGCGTGTTCCGACCGACTCTTCTTGCCCGGATTCAGTGAAGCCAAGCGTGTGTGCTCTGGTTGCTGCGACTTGCAGATGATGCTGCACAACAAGATTCCTCGTATGGGAGGACCTGGTGCCACAACGCCATCGAATGGCGCGCCAGGCAACCGCGTGCCAACTGATACGAAGCTGGCAGAATACTCGCAGCGTATGGAGGCAATGCGCCAGCGAGAGTTGGCGAAGGAGGCCGAGAAGCGACCGTTGACGATTGATGACTTCGACTTGATGAAGGTGGTCGGCCGCGGTGCGTTCGGAAAGGTGCTGCTGGTGCGCAAGAAGGAAGGTAAGCACGCTGGCAATATTTATGCCATGAAGATCCTCGTCAAAGCCCACATTATCAAGAACGACCAAGTGGAGAACACCAAGTCCGAACAACACATCCTCAAGGAGATCAACCATCCGTTCGTCGTGCGCTTGCGATACGCATTCCAGAACGCTGACAAGCTGTATCTGGTGATGGACTACTACCCTGGTGGCTCCATGTTCTACCACTTGCGGAAGTCGAAACGATTCACCGAGGAACGCACACGATTGTACATGGCGCAGCTTCTGACTGCGCTCATGCACTTGCACAGCAAGCAGATCGCCTACCGTGATCTCAAGCTCGAAAACATCTTGATGGATCCGCAAGGGAACATCTCGCTCACGGATTTCGGTCTGTCGAAGGAAGGCCAAGCAATTGAAGGCGCGATCCGAGCATCTCAGGCGGACTCGGGCATGAAGACGATCTGTGGTACGGCCGAGTACATGGCTCCCGAACTGCTTCGCCACCAACCGTACGGCAAGGTCGTGGATTGGTGGAGCTACGGTATTTTGCTGTACGAAATGCTGACAGGCCGCACGCCGTTCGTCGACCGCAATCGCCGTCAAATGTTCAAGAATATCATGCAAGCGGAGGTAATCTACCCACCGTACATCACACCTGTGGCGCGCTCGCTGATCCAGAAGCTGCTGAACCGCGACCCGTCTCGTCGTCTTGGTGGTGGGCCGAATGGAGGCCGCGACATCATGGCGCATCCGTTCTTCGAGCCCATCGACTGGGATAAGCTCATGCGCAAGGAGATCGAGCCACCGTTCAAGCCCGATGTGTCGAGCGTGGACGATATCACGAACGTGCCGGAGATGTTCCAGAACATGGCGGCCGTGGACTCGCCCGTGAACAAAAAGAACGGCGAAGGCCACCACTTCGAAGACTTTTCGTACCAGGAAGAGACGCTCATGCGTGCTGCGTAGGTGGGGAGCTTCGTCCAGTGTGGCCAGTGTGCGTGAATTTTCTCGTCTACATCCAACGGAAAGGGAGAGAGATAGAGAGAGCCTTCTTCCCAGTAGGACCATACATTCTGTATCTAAGTGTATAATCTTCTCCACGTGCAAGTCGTGATGTTGACCTCGTTGCACCTCGTTGATGAGAAGAGAGATGGGTACATGTTAACAACATAGTTACGTTGTCTGTTAGAAACTCCATCACGTGATTTGCTCCAATTGTGAAGTCAGTCACTTGTGAAGAAGCAAGATGGGCGATGACGCCGCGCCGACGCATGTGATTGACCATGTCTTCCTGGGCTCTAAAGTCCACGCTAAGGACCGCGAACAGCTCAAGCAGCTCAAGATCACGCACATCCTGAACGTATGCGTTGGAACTGCGTCGTTTGCCGCTATATTCGCTGCTAAACTGGCGTCGTACTATGGCTCAGGTTACCCCCACGAAGAAGCTTGATCCGGTGGCGGGCGTGCCCAATTTCTTCGAGAAAGAGAAGCTCTTCGAGTACCGACGATGCGCAGTGTTCGACAACAAGGCCGAGGATATCTCTGGCGCGTTCGAAGGCTGCGTGGCGTTCATTGAACGCGCTAAATTCTATGGTAAGCCCCTATCATACTCGGCATGTTTGTGTAGTGATTTGCAGGTGAGGTTTCGATGTGTTCTGACAAACGTATTGCCAAGCGGCCTCGTATCTCCCCATGACACTTGTACAGGACGCGTATTTGTGCACTGCAGCAAGGGTGTGAGCCGTTCCGTGTCCATGGTGATCGCATACTTGATCAAGATCCACGACATGACCTACGGTGACGCGCTGCGACTCGTGCAGAGCAAGCGCAGCATCGCGCAGCCAAACCCAAGCTTCGAGAAGCAGCTGATGACGTACTCAGATCGCATGGAACGCCTTCGCAAGCGCAAGGCGTTGGATGGGAAGCAGACAAACGGTGGAGTCTCTGCATCACCTGCCGGGCCGAGCCAAGGGCCATCGAAACCACAGTCGGCAGCGATCGGCCCACAGCTTCCTCCTCATTTGATGAAGCAAAAGACTGAAGAGCCGAAACATGATGAAGAAACAAAGCCAGGAAGCAATGAGAGTGTCGCAGAGGCACACGAGATGGAGAAGCGCAGCGACCCGGTTGGATCTATCGGCCCACTGATGCCGAGTAAGCGTAAGGCCGAAACGAGCGTTGATACGGCCGGTAACACCGAGAGCGAGACGAAGAACCCTCGTCTCGTGGGACCAGCGCGTCCACCCACTGCGTAGACGGCTCGAATGGCGAGATATTCCAAGCTGAACCGCTTCTGATTGAAGGTACGGATGGCTAAGGAGTTGGTTTGATGATGTGTTGCGAAATACAGAGACACACACCACTTCCAATCGTCAACCCGCGGGCTTGAGAGGTATGAAATGCCATGTTTTCTGTGTGTATCGGCCGTAGTATCCAGTATGCAAACTTCAAGTCGCGACGGTTTGGCGTCTCAGTTACTGTGCACTTGGCGGCGTTTCGAGCGCACGACCCCTTGGGGTCCCAACTCTCCATACTCAGCATTCGAGTCGATTGGCGAGCGGTCCCGGTGTGAAGCTCTCATGGGTGGCCGCTTCTCCCATGTCCACTACCGTGCGCAGGAAGCCGTGGTCGTGCCGCACTTCCAACTGTTGACACAGGTCTGGGGGCTCGATGAAGTCTCGATGCTGTCACTCAAGCTGCGCCGTATCTCGTTCAACTTCTGCCTCACTCAAGACCAGTTTGCCGAGTGGCTCGCGCTGCAGCAGAATGCGACCGCGAATCTCTTCTACGCGATGCTCCAGAAATGGTTTGACACATTCAAGAACACCAAGACAAGCACAGTGGTGAACGGGCTCGAGATTCTCAGTGCGCTCGCGCTTGCGAGTACGGACGGGAAGCTGGTGGACAAACTCGGTGCAGTCTTCGACATCTTTGACTTTGACGAGTCGCAGCTCATCACGTTCGACGAGCTCAATATCCTGATCAAGTCGGTCGTACGAGGCCTCTCCAAGCTGACAGTCGGACTGGGTCCGCGATTGGTGACGATTTGCCCCATGGCTGAAGTGCGTGCGCTTGCGGAGCAGTGCTTCCGACACAGTGACTTGGAGGAAGAGGACGATCTCTCACGCGAAGGCTTCATCCAGTGGGTCAAGCAAACCCCAAAGCTCGTTAACCTCATGCGGTGCTTCGTGCGGCGAGAGTTCATCACGGAAGAAGAGGCTGCAACGACAATCCAACGCTGCGCACGCGGCATGAATGCTCGCAAAGTCGCAGCAGAGAAACGGTTCGTGAAGCAGCTCGAGCTTGATCAAGAGGTCAACGAGGCTGCCCAGAAAATCCAGGACGCTGTGGTCACGAGCAAGAAAAAGCGTGATACGATGCGGCAGATGAAGATCGAGAAGTTTGCGCACCACGGAGCGCTGTACACGTTTGGCTCGAATGGACGAGCTCAACTTGGCCACGGGGGATTGATCGAACACGCGAATGACGTGGCCCACGCTGCGCCGATGCTCGTATCATTTTTCAAGAACAACGAGCTTCGCGTTGTCGGCGGTGGTGTGAGCAGCGTCCATGCTGCTGTTGTGACGTCGAATGGTGACATGTTCACGTGGGGAAGTGGCGTGCCCGGGTCGTTTGGGTTCCTCTCGAAACGCAAACACAACGAAGAAGAGACTGTCGTCAGCATCCGAAAATCGCCGACTCTCGTGCAAGATTTGGACGACACCACTATCGCAGCGTGCGCGTTGGGCAACCACCACTCGGTCGCGCTGAGCGAGAGCGGCACGGTGTATACGTGGGGGTCGGGCGCGTTTGGCCAACTAGGCCATGGCGATTTTCGTACCGACGGCCACGACATCTACAAGCACCAATTCGACCAACACGTTGGGCGAGAGTACCCGCTCGTCGATCTACCGCTTCAGCTTGACCGCAGTTTCTTTGAAGAGATGCGCGTGCTTCAGATCGCGTGTGGCTACTACTTCACTGTCGCTCTCTGTGAAGATGGTAGCGTGTTCACGTGGGGTGAAGGATCCGACGGCCAGCTTGGGCTGGGGTACAGTGACCATTACCAAGTCGGTTTCCTGGACGAGCACATCCACGGCAGCAACTTCGTCTTCATGCACTCACCGACTCGCGTGGACGACCTCAAGGAGCCGATCTGCAGCGTGTCAGTTGGGGGCAACCACGTGTTTGCCGTCGCACGGGATCTGAAGAATGTGTACGAGTGGGGTGCGTGGAATCGCCGAGGTGCTGATACCCAAGAGGCAACGTTCAGTCCCCAGTTAAACGACCACTTGAGTACGCTGGGCGTATCTCAAATCTCGTCAGGCAAAGAACACGCGCTGGCAATCGCTGCTCGTCTGGTGTTCACGTTGTCGATCGAGCAGCGCGGAAGACAACCCCCGACGAGTGTCGAAGCCTACGGACTGAGCGCATGTTTCGGAGCACCACCTGTGTGCCTGCAACGATCGCTGACCGGATCAATGTTTGTCTACGGGCGAAGCGGAGTCAGCGTACCGACCTCGAAGCCCTCCACCGCCGTGGCAGCAGCACGTGCTGAAATGTCGGGCAGTGCGACGACCGCCATGCTCACGTCGACCGTTCTCGAACGCAAGGAATCCCACATTCGATCGAGTCTGTCAGGGTGCACCGGCAAAATCGTGTTTCTCGAGCGTAGTATGTGGACAGGGCACTGGATCATCATCCCTCAAGCGACTGCAGGGACGGGCTCAGCCTCATATGCGAAAACACTGCTGGAGATCCCGTGTGTACCTGCAGCATTCGGCACCACACTGGATGAAACCGGTGTCACAACGAACATGTGGTACTCGCCAGAAAAGCTGTCGACCCTCAAGCTTTACGTGCGTCCAGACGAGATTGTGGGACGTATTGTCGTGCTGGAATTCGATGCCGATGATATCACGTTCGAGTCGGATGAGCTCGAGCTGAGTGAGATGATCTCGCTGGTGATGATCTCGCTAGTCGTGAAGATCAAGGATGCCCAGGAGTGTGGCGCATCGGCCATCGTTGTCATTTTTGACTTTTTAGAGGCTGAGGCATTCGCGCTCGAGGCAGATGAAGACGAAGACTTTGAGTTCGCGATCCCTGTTGTGATGATCCAAAAGAGCGTCCATGGTGAGCTGTTGCTTGAGCAGATCAGCGGTGCGGCTCGGTCCAAGGCGATGTATGCGTCGGTGTGCCAGCGTGAAGACATCCTCTCGAAACAGGTCCGTGCAAGTACTAGGTTTGATGTTGTCGTCGTTGTGTGATTGCTTGCTCACCGCAAGTTGTCCAACAGATTCTATTAGCGCAAAAGAACGGAGCGAAGGCGGTCGTGGTCGCGCAAAATCGCGTGGACCAGCACCCAGTTCGAGTGTGTTCCGCGTCCGTCAGCGTCATCTAGTATCTCTTCATGTATATCTGACGTTTCCTCTGGTGCTCGTTGCTTCATAGCTGCGGAAGACAATCTTTGATACGAGTTCATCAAAGGCTTCCGATGCCACGGGGGTCAAGATCCCGGTCGTGATGGTGCCGTTCGAGGCCGGCGAGCAGATCAAGGAGACGATGGCAGGTATCGACATGGATGACAGTGCTGCTGAGCTGGGTAGCGGCGGCCCCGGGCTGCTGTACGCGTGGGGATACGGCGAGAACGGCCGGTTAGGTCTCGGAGACACCGAGAACGAGGAGCTCTTCGAGTGCGGCTTCGACGGTGCACGCCAAACCCACTACCAATTCATCGCAAAAGCGGAAGTTGTGCCGTCTCTGCTGTACAAGAAGATCGCCTACGCCGCCTGCGGCGAGGAGCACTCGGCTGCAGTATCAGGTACGAATACGCTGTTCGAAGTGGCTTGGAAGGCGTCTTCCACTCACATTTGTTGTTGGCGTTTTTCACAGCGGACGGCGTGCTGTACACGTGGGGAGCTGGTCGCGACGGTAAGCTTGGCAATGGCTGCGAGAACGACGAGCTGACGCCGTACCCCGTCGAGGCGCTGGCCTCTGTGCGCGTCGCCAAGGTCGTGTGCGGGCCCCAGCAAACGGTGCGTCGTCCAGTAATCCTACTTGACCCTGTTGAAGTTGCCGGAGTCTCACCTTGTTTTGTGAACCAGTTCGTCATTACCCAAACGCCTTCTGTCACAGGCTCGTCGAAATAGGAACCATTCGGGACACCTGTGTCCCTCGTTTGAGAATAGGGCTCTACAATTCGGAGTGATGGCTCGGTCCGACTTGGCTGAGTGTTGGTCTCTATCTCGTACGTGTCCCTCGCGCGAGTGCCCTCCCCCTTTTGTGGCCCGCCTGGAAACCAACCACCACCACATACTGGAGTGTGAAGCTGAAGCCACTTGAGCTCGTGGGTGTAAGAAGCTTCTCTACGTGACGACACTAGTGTAGCAACAAGCAGCATGGCGCGTGGAGCAGGCAAGAAGAAAGGACGTCGCGGAGACGACTCGTCCGATGACGACGTGAACGTGCCGATGCCGGCGGCGGCCGCGAAGGCGGACGAGTCGGCTTCTGGTGCGGCGGCTTCTTCGAAGAAGGGCAAGAAGAAGGGCAACCAGAAGAACACGCCTCAGCCAAAGGAGGACGTGGAGACTGCTGTTGAGAAGCAGGACGAAGTGGATCCGTACGAGCAGGTCGCGTCGAGCGTGAGCAAGAAGAAGAGCAAGAAGGACAAGAAGAAGAACGGCGGAAGCCGCTTCGCGTTCAGCGACAGCGAAGAGGAAGAGGAGGAGGCGGAGAAGGTGGAGGAGGCAGAGGAGGACGATCCGTACGCGCAGGTCGCGGCGAGTGTGAGCGCGAAGAAGAACAAGAAGAAGGACAAAAAGAAGGTGGCGTTTGCGGCGCTGGAGAGCGACAAGGAGGAGGACGAAGAGGAGGAGGAGGACGAAGTGGATCCGTACGAGGCAGTCGCGGCCAGTGCCAAGAAGAACAAGAAGAAGGACAAGAAGAAGGCCAAGCAGCAGGCGTTTGTGCCGTCGGAGGACGAAGAGGAGGAGGAAGAGGAGCAAGAGGAGGACGAAGAGGAGGAGAAGAAGGAGGAGGATGAGGTCGTGGTGGTCGAAGAGCCAAAGGAGAAGAAGAAGAACAAGAAGGACGCCGAGGCGGAGGCGACCGACGCTGATGCCAAGAAGAAGGACAAGAAGAAGAGCAAGAAGAAGGTGATCTCGACCGACTTGTTCTTTGATCCGGATCCGGAGGAGGGTGAGGAGCAGGAGGACGCCAAGGAGGACAAGAAGGACAAGAAGAAGAAGAAGAAGTCCAAGCTTCCATTCGACGCGGAGGGCGACGATGACGACGACGAGGAGGACGCCGGCAAGGACAAGAAGAAGAAGAAGGACAAGGAAGGCAAGCGTCTGAGTAACAAGGACCGCAAGAAGCTCAAGGAGGAGCAGGAGCGTATCGAGCGGGAGGACGAGTACCACCGTGCCGCGAACCCGATGGACGGGCAGCAGTTTGCCGTCTCGCAGCAGGCTTTCGCCGAGGACTCGACGTGGGAGAACGCTACGGACATCCACATTGACAACTTCACGATCAACGCCCACAACAAAGTGCTGTTCGAGAACGCCTCGCTCCACATCAATGCCGGTGGCAAGTACGGTCTGGTCGGTCCGAACGGACAGGGTAAGACCACGCTGCTGAAGATGATCGCGCTGAAGGAGCTCAAGATCCCTCCAAAGATCGACTGCCTGTACGTCGAGCAGGAAGTCCATGCGGACGAGACCCGTGCCGTTGACGCTGTGCTGAAGGCAGATGCGGAACGCTGGGCGCTGCTTGAGGAGGAGAAGTTCTTGCTCGCGGAGCTGGAGAACAAGCAGGACTCTGCGCTGGACGAGCGCTTGAACGAGGTCTACGAGCAGCTCTCGACCATGAACGCGTCGGCGGCGGAAGCGCGTGCGCGTCGTATCCTCCACGGTCTCGGGTTCGATCCGGACATGCAGGAGAAGGCCACGCGTGACTTCTCGGGTGGTTGGCGAATGCGTATCTCGCTCGCCAAGGCGCTGTACGTGGAGCCGACGCTGCTCATGCTCGATGAACCGACGAACCACTTGGACTTGAACGCCGTCATTTGGCTGGACGACTACCTGCAGAAGTGGAAGAAGACGCTGCTGGTGGTGTCCCACGACGCCGACTTTCTCAACAGCGTGTGTACTGAAGTGCTCCACTTGGAGAGCAAGAAGATCGTCCACTACAAGGGTAACTACGATACGTTCCGTGACATGGAGAAGACCAAGCGCAAGCAGGCCGAGAAGGCGTGGGAGAAGCAGCAGAAGCAGCTCAAGAACCTGAAGGCGTCCGGTAAGTCGTCCAAGAAGGCCACGGAGATCGTCAAGAAGGCGCGTGAGCCAGGAGCCCGCGCGACCAAGGGCAAGTCGCTCGCGCAGGAGCAGAAGAACGCGGAGGCCGAGCCAGCGCAGCTGCTGGAGCGACCGAAGGAGTACCTTGTCAAGTTCAGCTTCCCTGAGACCACGTACGTGCCGCCGCCGATCCTGGAGGTGCGTGAGTCGAGCTTCCGATATGGCGAGGGTCCGTACCTGTTCAAGAACGTGGACTTTGGTATCGACACAAACTCGCGTGTGTGTATTGTCGGCCCGAACGGTGTGGGTAAGTCGACGCTGCTGAAGATGATCACGGGCGAGGAGCGTGTCGTGGAAGGTGAGGTGCGTCGCAACCCGCGTGTGCGTATCGGTGTCTACAACCAGCACTTTGTGGACAAGCTGCCGATGGGCGAGACGCCCGTCGAGTATTTGCGTCGCCTGTTCCAGGACGAGACCTACCAGAGTGCGCGTAACTTGCTGGGCAAGGTCGGCTTGGAGGGCCACGCCCACGAGATCAAGAACCGACAGCTCTCGGGTGGCCAGAAGGCGCGTGTGGTGATCGCCGAGCTCGTGCTCATGCGTCCACACATTTTGATCCTCGATGAGCCGACCAACAACTTGGATATCGAGTCGATCGACGCGCTGTGTGACGCGATCCGTGAGTTTGACGGCGGTGTGGTGATCGTGACCCACGACGCGCGTCTCATTGAGACCACAGAGTGTCTGCTGTGGGTGGTGGGCGATCAGGACGTCGTGGAGTACGACGGGTCATTCCAGGCGTACCGTCAGTCGATCCTGGACGACCTGTCCAAGCGTGCGGTGGCTGAAGAGGAGCGATTAAAGGAGAACGCGGCCAAGAAGGCTGAGGCGCGTGCCGCCAAGATGAACGCCAAGAACGCCGCGATCGCTGCTGCCGCCCAGTAGACGTCTACACAGAAGCAAGAGCTTCACACCCTTCGGTGAATAGGATCCCATTTTCATCCATGTTGATACTTCGAAGCAGCACCTGCAGCCATGCCATGCAATGCATGATGCATGGGTCACTAGCTGCTAGTGACATCCCTCGTTCGAAGGACACACGTGTCCCACTCTAGTGACTACCTCTTTAGTTGCATATCCACGTAACTTAGATCCCATTTTCGGAGTATAGAGTATCTGATGGACCTCTTGGAATGAATAACCCACTGACATACGATGTCATCTGGTCAGGGTAGGGGTCGTGGGGGAATGCGTGCGTGTGATTGGTCGATAGGCGGTTCGCGGTGGCTGGACCGAATTGGTTGGTTCTGCGGTTGCTCCTCGCCGCGAGCAGCGCCGCCCAGCGATCGCCGGCGCCTGCTTCCATTCCCCAGTGAAGCTCCCGCAGAACTTCTCAATCAAGTAGTAAACATGGCTGATAAGGTTCCAGTGACTGTCCGCACCCGCAAGTTCCTGCGCAATGCGCTCCTTGCCCGTCGCCAGATGGTACGTGCATGGCGTTTTCTGTGGTCTGTGCGTGTTGGAGTATGAGGCTGATGATAAATATGGGGATATGTGCGATGTGTGCGCAATAGCTGGTGGAGGTGATCCACCCTGGCCGCCCTAACGTGCCAAAGGCCGAGCTCCAGGAGAAGGTCGCCAAGGTTCGTATCCGCGTTTGAACTCTACGGAGGAGAGTGGGGCGAAGGGAGGAATGAGAGAGAATGAGAGAATGAGACGCGAAATGTCGAGTTTGTTGGACGGCGCAATCGCGAATGGCGCGAGACGCGCAAACAGGAAATGGTGGGCGGCGAACGACGGTGATCACGACGTCAAATAGCACGCGAATGGCGGTTGTCGTGGATACGAGCCGAGCGCGCGATTAGTGATTCCGTGGGGAGTGATAACGAGTGAATAGCGGGGAATCCAGTCGTGCGATGGCGTGACGAGTGCGGTCGACGTGGCGTGTTGATGAATCGACCGGCAGCGAGATGGCCTCGTCGTGTGGTGTCGGCTGTAGCCATCACGGGCGAGTTGTTGCTGTGCCGTCCCGCAGTGTCAGCAACGGTCGTTCGCGGCGTCCCCGCGTCTTCTTCACTTCTCTCTCCCTCCCCCACCTCCGTGTCCCTCTCTCGTCAACGTAAAGAGACGGCGAAGAGTCTGACGCTCCGTGGCTTTGTGTCTCCTTCTCTCAGATGTACAAGGTGAAGGACGCGACTACCGTCTTCCTGTACGGCTTCCGCACCGCCTTCGGTGGTGGCAAGAGCTCGGGCTTCTGCTTGATCTACGACTCGATCAACGACGCCAAGCGCTTCGAGCCAAAGCACCGTCTGATCCGCCAGGGTCTTGCCGACAAGGTCGAGACCTCGCGTAAGCAGATCAAGGAGGCCAAGAACCGCGCCCTGAAGAACCCACGTGGTGTCGGTCGCCGTATCGCCCGCCACAAGGCCAACAAGGCCAACAAGTAAACTATGATGAGCAGTCTCGACCGCGGATCTTAGTTTGGGGAATAGCTGTGAGAAATAAACAGTCACTGTTTACTCAACTCCATCCACAGCCTCCACCAGCTCCTCCTCGTCATCCTTGTGATCTCCAAGGTCTCTATTACCCTCAGTGCTGTCTCTCCTAGGTCTCCGTTAACTCCCCTGAGGATCTCCACGCCTCATGAGCTCACCAAGCAGTCAAGGAACACAACGCAAGTGCAGAGAAGCCTGGGGTCTTTATAACAAACGAGGACCCTAGCGGTCGGGTACTGGTGGTGGTCTCTGTGATAATGGCGGTGGTGGTGGTGTCGGATGAGGCAAAGCAAAATGATAGAAAAACCTACTCTAGTGGTCGGCGGTGTCCGCCCTTCTAGCTGATCACGCAGCACGCGCGTCCGGCCGGCAGGTTGCCCGCCCCCGCCTGCTTGCTGTAGTGCGTTCGACTCGAGTACGTGATCTCGGATAGTGCTCCGCCGGACTCATCCGCGAACACGAGACGTCGTTCGCCCTTGGCTCCTTGGGAATTCACCTGCCTTGCTGTTTGGCTCTCGCCACCGCCGTCGTCTTGCGTGTAATTTGTCGCACCTGTCGTGCCTGAGCCGCCGCCTGGATCGCCCGAGTACTCGGTCGTGGTCGCAGCTCTCGCTGACATGGTGGCGGCTGCTGACACTGCTTGGAGGTCGCTGCCCCGAGGGCTGTCGCTGGGGGCCCCTGGTGATGAAGAGGGCTGTTGCTGGTCTGCTATCCGCGGACTAGGAGACATGGTTGGCTCGTTCTCATACTCTTCTAGGGAATTGCTCTTGCGGTGTTCCATCGGATGCACAGATTGTCGCATCAAGCCCATCAAACTGCGCGCAGACTCCTCGGCTCGTGGCTGGCTCACTCAGTCCCTTCGCCTCGCTGCCTGGTCACGCTGCTGTCACGCGCACCTCCCTCCAGCACCTAGGCCAGATGGAGTGCAGATGGCAGTTGCTTCGGCTGTTGCTTCTTGCGAGCTGCCGGCGAGTCAGGGATTCTGTCTGGTCTGTCCTGAGGGTCTGGGCTGGATGGATCGACCAGTAGGATAACGCCTTGCTTCTTTGGTGTGTGTTGCCTACAAGAGGAGACTTGTCCGTCTCCTAGTTGATGGAGACTCTTGGATATGTGTTACGCTGCTTTACTAGACGTGCCGCCGTCGTGTTTCATCCGGCGTACGCACGCTCTGCCGGTTGGTGACCCCCGCTTACTCAGCCACACCACACGCCTGTACAATCAGAGCCGACCGAGATCAGTATGATATGGGCCAGGACAGCAGAGCCTGGGGCGAGTAAGGAGTATTTGCTGGCGTCCTTACCTTGCTGGCTTTTGATCCACGTCTTGACTCGCAGTCTTATCGCCCCGACTCGCCTGTCAGATGGCTGAGTCCACTCTCCAACGCCGCACTGCTGCTCACAGTGCTCACCGTCAAGCTGCTTGCTTGTCTGGCTCCCGTTCAACAGTTTATTTTCTGCCGGGAGGACGAGGGATGGGATCAGAGCGACGTAGGGCTCCATGGCAGTGGACTGCGGGAGTCGGAGAGGTCACAAGGAGAAGCTGCAGCCCACGCTGCTGTGGAGGGTGACAGGCGTGGGTTGTGGGCGCTATTTATGGGAGGATGATGTCGCCAACAATGTCGCCAACTGACTCATGTTGCCTTTCTATCTTGCGACCAATCACAGCACAGTATTATGTATCCATCGGCCTAAACTTATAGAGAGGCCAACGAGATAATATCCATCCAAACACGATCACATATCTCGTTATCAAACACACACAATATAAAGACACAGCCACCAATCACAGCACTGTGCCGCTGTGGGAACTGGGTCCCTGGGGGCCACGCTCCACCTCCGGTTCGAGCTCGTCGCCTTCTTGGTCTTCCGTCACGTGTGAGAGTAGACTTCTGGATGGCCGCAGCGATAGTTTGAACCTTGGCGAGTCTTCGTCCATCGCGCAGGGCACGCGAGGCATCATTTCGATCTCTCGAGCGTTCAGTGACGCAGAGGACGGCGTGCTTGGCTCGTGGCTGGGGATCTGGTCCATGCGAGAGTAGAGCTGGCTCGTGCTCTTGGGGCGCCAGATCACCGTCACCATGAGCAGAGCAGTGAACGTGAGAAGGCGATTCGCCGCCCAAATGATCCAGATATGTTGCCAGTCCATCATCACGCTGCCAGAGTAGCTGTATACCATCACCATCACCACGAGTCAGTCACACAGCACTTGCATGGAACGTATCAGAGAGTGAGTACATCCACTTACACGGCGCCTTCCATGGCCATCAAGAAGAACGATACCAGCACGTACGCATAGAGAATGCGCGACAGACCCGTGTACATGCGCAGCTTGACTGTCTGGCCGAACGTGGCCAAATTCTTGCGCGTCAGCGCGAGCGACGTGAAGATCCAGCCGGCGAAGCACGTATTGGTCGCGATCACCAGGAACTCCCACACTGCAGGAGGGTCTATCTTGCCGTCCGACTGGCTCAAGATCTGGCTGATCTCCAGTGCTCCGACCGAGATGAAGTAGCAGACGCCCAGTCCTGTGACAACAAGCACCTCGGGAGCAGAGATCGTCGGCCGCACGATGCCGTACCCTAAGCACACGAGCGTTGTCGCGATGCGTGCGACCATGCCTGCGAGGATTTTCACAATAGTAGCGGCGATGAGCATTGGCGGGTACGGGCAGCACACGCGCTGGCCAGTTTGGTTGAGTATCTTGTACGTGAAGAACCACACAACGGCTTCGCCTGTCGCTAGGAGCAGCACCGCGAGTAGCATGTACTGCATTTGCAGCGCCTCTTTCCGATGCCGGTTGATTAGTACGAGGAAGCAAATGTCCACGAAGCCGTAGAGCAGCGAGAGAATGCCACTGTATTTTAATAGCAACACAGCACGAGCGTTAGTTAGGGAAGTAGTGAGGGTGCTAGTGTATTGGGAGGTTCGTACCTGAAGGGGAAGAGACCGTAGAGTAAAGCAGGCAGATAGCCGTATGGATTCCGGAACGAGATGGTGGCGTTGATACAGAACAGTGGATCCTTCATCGGGTACACCGAGTACTCCGTGGAGCTCACCGGGTACCCGAACGAGTCGCTCTTCTGCTTCCAGCACGGCACGAGCATGACGATCTGTAGTCCGCTGTTCACTGGTCGGAACGTGGTCTCGATCTCAAGCGAGTCCTCCATCTCCACCTCAAAGAACTTGCCCTGTAGCACTCCGTCTTTATTGCCTTCGTCTGGATCCGAGAAGTTGCGATTGCACACGCTGTGTTCGTCAAGATCCGCGAGGCTGTCAACGTCCGTGTAGCTCACAGCGACGATGGCAAAGTGGAAGTAGTCGCGCAGGCGATGCAGCGTGATCGTGTCGCTGACTTCATGGTCTGACAATGGGGAGATCGTGGCGTTGACAGACACTGTGGAGCGGCCGCCCATGCCGAAGGGCCCGTGGCCGTCCGCGAACATGCGCTCCGTGAACTTGCAGCCGGCGGAACTGCCGTGCACCTCGTGGATCGACGACAGCGCGAAGCTGCGTCGCTGGCTCGCGAACAGCGCGGCCCACAGCCACAGCACGCGCATATACATCCTCCAGCGTGCAGGCATCTATCCCCACGGGGCGTAGAGAGCGAAGGAGCAGCGTGGGGATGCTGGAGAAGACGCCCCTGACGTCGTGTCGCATTGCGGGTACCTACTTGCGAGGAGCTCCGTGTCAACTGTGGCTCCTCGGGCTTCGACCTCGTTTCCACCAATCATATCGCATCTATAAAACACATAACAAGTTCCTATCGCCACACCCAGAATCAGCCTTTTTGGGTACATTTCTACCACATATCCACCAATCAATATCCGCTGAATCAGCGAAATATCGTATTATCAGCCAATGAAACATATTCAATAGCCTCTCCCGGGCATATTTTTTCCATGATCAGTGCGCAGTGCAACAGTCACACCAGCACCCCGAAGCGACAGTAGGCCACGTCCAAGGCGGCAGATTCCATCGAAGGAACGCGTGTACGTCGCTGTCTGTGCGTCTCCACACGAAGAGCTCACGTCCATTCGCCATGCCGTCGTGTCGCGCGCTGCTCGCGCTCTCGATCCATGCGCTGCTCGCCGCCAGCGCCGTCGTCCACGCGTCAATCTACCCCGTGCAGTCCAAACTCTGGATCCCGCCGTTCCAACATGCCGAGAAGATGTTTGCGAGCGACCGCGGGCCTGTGCTTTCGCGCTCGGGCAACTCGACCATCAAGCTGCGCGTGGACGGGCTGAACCTCACGCGCGATATGAACGACTGGCGGCTCGTGGTGTTCTTTTACCACGCGGCATCGATCGAAAGCTTTGAGCTGCTCGAAGATAAAGTGGAAATACTGGCGTGTTCCGCACACGATATCGACTCGGTCAAGGTCCACGGGATGTCCAGTGTCAAGCGGTTCGTGTTCCCGGTTAAGAACGAGTCGGTGAGTGCTGCAGTGGAGTACAAGGTCGAGCAAAGCGGATGGACCGACGCGCAGATCTTTGTGTGTTCGGACGCGAACGGCGCCGCCGAAGTGCTGCCGTTTGTGGGCACCATGGAGATCCGCAACCCGTTCGGTCTGCTGCCCGCTGTGCTGTACGGCATGCTGCCGTTCAGCGGGCTTTTGTCGATCTGTTACTTGGTACTGGACGTGTTTTTCGCGGCGCTGTTGTTTAAACACCGCAAGCAAGTCATCCAGCTGCACTTTGGCATCCTCACCGTGCTGCTCATGGGCACAGGTACGTTGTGTGGATGTTACTAAGTCTAGTGTGGGAATTGTGAGAAGCTGATGTGGAGGTTGTTGTTGCTATTATAGCGGCCTCGTCGACATGGTTCTACGCGTTTTACCGCATGAACAAGACGGGCGAGCCAGTGTGCTGCCCGTACCCGACCACGTTTCTGGTCGCCGTCATCCTCGACGTAAGTGGCCATACAATCGTATCATCTATCCTATTAGTAGCTGTAGTGACTGACAGTGTGTTTGCGTGCAGACGCTGATGCGTACGTTTGCGCGTCTGCTGCTGGTGGTCGTGTGTCTCGGCTACGGCATTGTGCGCGACCACTTGCGTCGTGGCGAAGTCGCTCTTGTCGTGTTCCTGTCGCTCGCGTACTTTGTCTCGGGCGTCGCGGATGAGATCACGCGTGGCACGTCGAGCGGCGCCGAGTTCCGCGAGAAGCCCACGGCCTGGTCGTTCGTGCAGCTGCTGTGCAACCTCACGTTCATCATGTGGATCCACTACTCGCTCGAGCGGATCATCAAGCAGCTCGGCGAGATGAAGCAGTCGGCGAAGCTCGCCATGTACAAGTCGCTGGCGTGGTCGCTCGCTGGCTTTGTGGTGTTCTTCACGTTGCTCACGCTCGTGGCGGTGTGTGGCCGTGTCGGTGTGTTTGACTGGGACGTCGAGTGGGAGTGGATGACGCTCGTGGCGTGGCCGGTGCTCAACTTTATTGTGTCCACAGCCATGTGCCTGATCTGGCGGCCGACCCAGAACTCGTCCCAGTTTGCGTTCTCCATGCAGCTGCCCATGCACGAAAAGGACGCCGCTGGTGGTGTGGAAATGGCGCCGTCGCCGTACGCCACCAACTCGGACGACGACGACGACGACGATTTTGCGTCGGGGGATATCACCTTTGGCTCGGACGACGACGTGGGCACAGACGAAGTGGAGATCGAGATGTCGCCGTCCAAGGACGCGATCATGTCCAAGGCGGCCAAGGCCAAGGCCAAGGCTCTGGAGGATGACGACGAAGGGCTGTAAGATCTGATCTCGCTTCTCGTAAAACGACGTTCCCACTGTGGGAAATCGTAAAAATCATTTTATGTTTCTTTTTCTTTCTAATCCATTCACACAACACAGCTCTACTACGTACAGCACGTAGAACTCGCCCTGGATGGAGAACGCGTTGCTACTGTATGATATTAGCACTCGTGTCTCTCTACGCGTACTTCTTGTGGTCGCCTGAGAATCGTCGAGCCAGCACAAACAGAATGGCAAAGCAGCCGAGCGGAAGCAGCAGCGCACTCACGCTGAAGCCTTCGCTCTTGGTAGCCGTCGCGGCGGCGTCCCCACCATCAGCGAGTTCGCGGGCCTCGTTGGCGTCGGCCTCCGCTCCCTCTGGTCGCTTGAACGCAGCGCCTGGGACGTCCTTGTTTTCTGCCATGGCAGCAGCAGCAGCCGCAGCCTTCTTCGCATCGCCCTCCTTCTTTGGAGGACAGGGCTTGATCATTGGCGCATCACTTTCCTTGGCGTTTTCTTGGGTGTCGTCCTGGCGAAGGCGCTTAGGGGTACACGCCGCTGGACGGAGATCCTCTGGTCCCTTGTACGCACGACACACTTCATCCTGAAGCTGCTTGTATCCGATTCCATGGCGAGCGTCGCCGAGCACCACCGAGTTGAGCAGCACGAACGGCACCCACTGGACGTCGACCTTGGCGACCGCTTCAATGTGCTTCTTGAGCAGCGTGTCACTCTTGTTGGTGAAGCAGTTCTTCATTCGTTTCTGGCTATCGGCTGGGAAACACTTGCCGATCACGACACTCCATCGCGAGCCCTTGTTGTCCTTGCTCTCGAGACACTACGGATAGAAAGAAATACCACCCTCAGTCGTGAGTAACCAACTAGCTCATACAAATAACCAACAGGGGCTGGCTCCAAAGCTGCTCACCGCCAGGGATTCGATGAGCTCTTCGAGTTTCGGGAACTCCTCGATCGCACAGCTGAGCCATCGGTGGCCCTTGCACTCGACCATGCCCTGTGTGCACACAAAGTTGCCCTTGGCATCGACGCTCGTACCGGCCGCCGGCACGGGACGGAAGTCCACGATCTTGCGGAACTCTTCGTTTCGCAGCAGCTTCAGAAGCGGCTTGGAGATAAACGCCATACAACCAGGACTACAGTACATCACCACAACACGTCAATAACCAGCACAGTAACCATACCATAACCCAGCATCCCCCGACGTACCAGAACGCGCGCCAGTAGACCTCGATGCGGACCTTGTTTGAAAGCTGCTTGGCGTCCTCCTCACTGTCGCCCTTCATCGGCATATCCACTTCCTCTTCCTCGGCATCTTCGTCGCCCTCGCCTTGGACCTTGACCGGTTCCAATGCCTTTGGGGTCGCGCCGTTGGCCACTGGCACAGCCGTCGTTGGCACAGAAGCCGCCGTCACGTCTGGCTCATCCGGAGCGAACTCCTTCTGCGGACCAACGAGCTGCTCGCACGTGTCCGGGTAGTGGCGCTTCGGTCCCTTGTAGGTCGTGCAGATCTGGGTCTGCATCTCCAGCAGCCCCACGCCCTGCGACGGCGTGCCGAGCACCACGTCTTGCACCAGCGTGTAGGGCATCCACTCCACTAGTTCGTAGTTCTTGGCCTTCATCATACCACGCAGAATGTCTTTGCTACGCTTGTCGTAGCAGTCCTGCAGCACGTCACGCTCTTCTTTCGTGAAACAGTTCTGCAGTTTGATCTCCCACTCGCCCACTTCGCCCGACTCGTCGCCTTCGATACACGCGAGGTTGCCCACGTACTTGACGACGTCGTGTGGGTCCTTGTCGATGATACAGACCTCCCACTGGTGGCCTTCGCACTCCAAATCGCCACCTTCGCAGTCAAACACACCGTTCTTTTCCAGCATTCCGGCCGCTGGGTACACACTGATACAGTACCGCACACGCACCACCACACGTCAGTATCAGCATCTAGTAGAGCGAGCAGCAACAGCAGTGCAACCACGCACTTGAGGTCGATGATGTTGCGGAATCTACAGCAACACAAAGAGATCAGTAAACGATGCGTCACCCTCACACGAAGAGCTCGTCACGTACTCGTCCTGGCGGATGAGCTCGAGCAGCGGATCGCCCACGAACCACTGGCATGCGGGGCTGTTGTATCATCATCATCACCACACATATACATACAAGTCCATCAGACGCGAACATAGCTCCTCACTGTTGGGAGACCGTGCTCTTTACCAGAAGGCACGGAAGAAGACCTGCACGTTCACGTGGAACTTAGCGGCTACAGGCGACAAGGGCGTGGTCGCAGCGACACCAGACGTCACCGAGGCCATCGCCATTGCCACAGTAGCTAACAGCAGCGCCGTGCGTCGCACGAGAGACGCCATACTCGCGTCACTAGAGCCCATTCCCATTGCCTGTCTTCACGACTGTCACCGTCCCACTTGGCTGGAGAGGTTACGGTACGTGGCAGGGGGTCCGGGCTGAAAAATGGGTTACCCCGTAACCCTCCATCGAGTCGGACCAAAACAGGGACGAACTGGAGGTCTTCAAGTGTACCAGTAAAAGGGTACCGTGTACCAAGACGTGGCGCTGGATCTATTTTTGGGAGGGGAAATGGCTACACTTTTTGACGCGCTCTCGAATGACAAGCTCACTAACGCCCAGTCGACGCAGCAGTACAGCTTCGATGCGAAGCAGTATGAGAGGACAGAGAGAGGAGCTGGTCGGGGAGGAAGAGGAGGAGGAGCAGGAGGACTGCGTCGAAGTCAGTGAGGATGCCGCGGAGGCGCACCGCCAAGTGCTCGAGATGTCGGCGACCATCGAGATTCTCACGCGCGACTTCGAGAACCTGCAGCGCGAGCTGCTGGACGCGTACAAGAAGCTGCAGGAGTACAGTGAGCACGACCCACGGCTGCATCCAAACCGCCAAGGCACAGTGTCGCCGTCCAAGATCGGCTCGACCATCAGTGGTGGCATCCTGTCGAATGCCATGGCGAAGTTACGCTCGGGAAACTACGACGGCTGTGGATGCAGCCACGAAGCCGAGGTCCACGAACTCCAGCAGGTGCGTCGGTGGTTTTGTATGGATACTTATGGGGTCGTATTGGTCTGACTAGACGGTCGTTATGATGGGAGAAGATCGTCTCCGTTAAAGACACAGCATTGACGGAGGCTGTCCATGAGCGAAACGACTACAAACTACGGCTGGAGCGAGCAGAGTCCACGATACGTGAGCTACAGTGTGGCGGGGATAGCGACCGACGCAGAACCAGCTCACGTAGCGGCTCACTCCACATCCAGACCTCGTCTCGAACATCCTCGTTCAGTGGCGGGAGCGTTCCGTACGGCATGACGTCCACGTCTCCCGTGCACCTGACACCCTCGGTGATCATGTCGTCTACAGCCACGTCCATGTCGTCAGGATCCAGCAACAGAGAGCTCCCAAAGCACGAACGCTTCGACCACGAGTCGTCCTACCAGTCGAAGGAGGACGACGAGCTCTTCTGGAGACGGCAGTATCGTGACGCCGTGCGCATGCGCAAGCACCAAGGACAACCGGCGGGATCTGCGACGATGGGCGGAGGAGCTGGAGGAGCTGGAGGCACCGCGAACGCCCGACCTTCCCTCAAGATCTTCTCGTATCCTAACAGCCACCGCCAGAAAGGTGAGCTCGTGGCGTGGGCTGTAGATACGTGAGGTGAATGGGTTAATAAGCTGACCGGTGATGCTGTTAATATCGTAGGCATCACAGACGAGAACGTGCCGTTCACGCGATATATCGGCATCAGCACGCGGCAGAACGAGATCATCAAGGAGCAGCACCGGCTGCTGTCGTGAATCAATCAAGCCAGAACCGACTAACATCAATCACTCGTGCCAGGCCAGGTCAGTATTTACAGCCACGAGATCGAGTTGATCCACACTAATCAAACTACTACCACTATCACCACTCCGTTCCATCTTCCAACAAGATTCTATGGAGGCTCCCACTAAGTGCGCTTACCGCCCCTCCCGCGCCTGGCGGATCGCCGTGTTGATGATGTTGCGACGCTTGTGCTCCGGCAGACTCTTGGGCATCTCGGGCGCTGGGATTGTCTTGCCATCCACGATAAAGTGCGTGACGCGCTCGTACGGGAACGCCGTCAGTGCCGACTCGTGGAAGTAGCCGCGGAACTTGAGGCGACGCAGCTGGACTTCGTAGATGCGTTCCAGTGGGCGGCAGTCCGAGACAAAACCCGAGCCAAAGCTCGTGATCACACGCTCCCCCTTCTGGAACTTGACCTTGCTGTACAGTACAACACACAAGTCAATCAGTTAGTGTGCGCTGCCACCTTCCAGGCACGTCAGGTTGTATCTACGTACGTCATTTTGATCGCAGCCATCGTGGAGACCTTGGACTTGACGCTCGAGAGCGTGTTGAGGCCGCCAGAGGCGGACGCCTTCACGGTCGCCGAGGCCGAGTACACCGAGTTGCGCGTCATCGTGAAGATCGAGGACAGCCGCGCGTAGTTGGGGCCGTTCGCATTCGCCGACAGCAGCATGCTCTCCGCGTGGATATCGCTGATGTACAGCGTCGGCGGCATCGAGCCCAGCGCGACCGCAAAGTCTAATTTGACCTCGTAGACCTCATCTTCGTCGCGGTACGCCACCACTTCACCGGTTCCGTACGGAGTCTTCACCCGCTCCCCGACCGCAAAGTTCGTGCGGCGGTGGAGCAGCTTGACCGAGTCGGCGTTCAGGTACGCCGTCGCGCCGCACTTGGTCTGGACCACAAAAAACTGGTCGGGGCGCACCTCCACGACCGTACAGATCCCGTACGGCGTGAGCGCCTTGCCCAGATTCTCCCCATGCGCATGGAGATGGTCGTGGGTTGTCTGGGTCTGGGGAGACGCCGCAGTCGTCACAGACGGCCGCGCCGACGCAGCCTTGTAGGTGGACGCCGTGGTGTTGATCTTGGCTGCGACGTTCGCGTAGCCAAAGCTCGCGCTTTCGCGGATCGTCGAGTAGCCTTCAAACAGTTTGTTCTTGGTGTTTTGCACGATCGACACGCTGCGCGGGATCTTTTCAAACTTCTTGGTGGTCGCCTTCATGCGCCACACGTGGTCGTCGTCCCAGCGCCAGTCCAGCGCGATGCTGTACATGTCTTCTTCCACATAGTACTGCTCTACGGTCGCGAGTCCCCAGCGCGTCTTCACACGCTCGCCGACCACCGACTTGATCTCACGCACGATCATCTCCTCGGTCAAGTACGCGATGCTCTTGGGCACGAGCTGCACAATGTAAAAGCCGTCGTCTTGGCGGATATCCAGCACAACGCCCGTGCCAAACTTGGTCGCGACACACGCGCCACGACGCGCCTTTGAGTGTGGATCCGCGTGTGGAGGCGACGGCGGACTGTGGCCTCCGCCCAGTCCGCTGAGCCCGAGGCTACTGGTCAGCGAGCGGCGCTTCTCGGATACCGGCAGGCCGTCGATCGAGTTGCGCGGACTGTCAGTGCTGGACTGCGACTGCGACCGCAGGCCCGAGAACTTGCGCACGATGGAGCTGGCGAACGCGTTCTGCTCGATCGAGAGCCCACGCAGCCGCGACGCCAGCGGCACTGAGGCTGACGCTGGCTTGTCCGCTGTGGGGGTCCCCTCAGTCAGCGACCGCAGCTCGTCCGTGTGCTCGTCGGCGTCGTGGTCGGGCGCGTGCTCGCTGCCATTCAACTTCTTCTCGCTGGTACTGTTGGTAGTATTAGCGTCCTTCTTGGGCAGCAGCATCGCTGGCACCTTGGGCAAAAAGCTGCCCCAGTTCTTCTTCGCCTTGGGCGGTGTCGCCGCCTTCACAGCCGGAGCTGTTGGGGGCTCCACGCTGGTCTCCACTACCACAGAGGTCTGTGCAGTCGCCGCTGCCGCTGCAGTGGTGGTGGTGGTAGAGTTCTTGTTAGAGGACGGCAGTGTGATCAGCATCAACCGCGCGACCTCCGGATACAGCGCCGCGCGGTTCTCGCGGGACGCCAACGCCATGAGCATCAAGCGCGCCACGTCCGGATAGAGTGCGGCCGTCGGCGCGCTCACGAGTGTGCGCTTGTTCATAGTCGTGACGGTCTCCGCTGTAGTAGTAGTAGTAGTAGTAGTAGTCATAGTAGTGGTAGTTGTGGTCGTGGTCTCCGCTCTGGCGGTCCGCTCCTCCGCCACCGTCTGCTCCTCCGCTGTGATGGCCACCGTCTTCTCCTGCACAGCAGAGGTCACCGTGGCCACCGCCAGCTCCTCCACGCTCTTGGAATCCGTCGCCATACTGAGTACTGTGCTGCTTGCAGTCCGCTCACTCCGCTGCACTGTTGCTGATGCTTCTCCAGCTCCGTCGTGTGACTGTGACGAAGTTGCCGCGGGCACGAAGTCCGAGAGAGGACTTGGGACTCCCAATGGGAGGGGAGCGGAGGGGAGAGGATGGACGACTCAAGTGAAATGACTGAGGGATTAGGGGAGGCAGGGATGACGCCAACACAGTTAAGAACATACAAATATGGCACAGTAAAGTAATAGATTATTACAGGTTATTGTGGGATTTATTTGCAGAACATGAAACCAATGTTCGCATCATATCCATTGTAAGAGGTTTGTTGCTATCATCTCAACTAGGTTCTTAACAAGAATAGATAGACATGATTGGCCTAAACACGCGAAATGGGCTCAAAAATTAGAAGAACGCCTACCCCTATAAACGTATTGCACCTTGCTTGCATCCTCGTAATATTCCGCTCGGTATTTTTCTGTAGCCATCTCTGACATGGCTACACATCCGTTAGCAATTCGAAAAAACCCGAACAAAACCCAGAACGAGTGGCTTGCTATCGCTGGTTCAGTTCTAGACCACGATACTTTGGCAGCAACGGCAGACTCCTACACAACAGTAACACAAGTCATGGATTGGATCCCACTCCCTGGCTCAAGAAAGGTAGCCATTCAATCAGGAAGCTCACCTTGCGTGGAGCTGGCGTTGTCGGGTCATCGTCGGAAACAAAAAGAGCTGGTCATCGGTGGTCGTAACCTGCCGCCGTCGGTCATTCGCTCTCCCAGCGTACCCACTGCCGTGCGTATCTTCGATGTCAATACCGGCATACGCGTCTCTATCGTCTTCATCTCGGTTACAGTTCATCTCGAAAGGATCCGAAGAAAGCCGGGTCTGGAGCTGCCCGAGAGACTTGGAGCCGAGTGGGGAGTGTAACCCGTTGAGCGCCATCGCAGCCTTGCGTTGCTCTCGCGTCATCCACGACTGCTTTTCGTCTCCCAGTACGTCAGTATACTTCTGCGATCGCTTGCTCAGGATCACAGGAGCTAACGGGCTTCCACCGTCCAATCCACGAGGGCTTCTGGCAGCTGCGACGGTAGCAACATACTTCTGGACGACGGATGGAATCTTGGAGCTTGCTTGTATACTTGCGTGAGCCAGTGGAGTAGAAGCACGGTACTGGGACGGTCTTCTGGTGTCTACAGGAGGCTGCTGACTGGTCGACAGACTCTGGTATCGAGCTGGCTGGGCGATTGAACAGGCCTCTACCGGGGACGGACGGATATCTAACGCCGAGAGGATTAACATCGCCCCACAACCGTCCACCGCACGCGATAATTACGGTACCTGGTGTCTTGGTAGCGATTCTTTGCTCCAACGCATTGATCTTCTTCGTCTGATCACAGTTGTGGTGTGTCGACTCCGCTTTGACGCGATCTACGACGAAACTCATGGTCTCCAGAGCAACGTTCTTCATATCTGGCAAGCTACACAGTCAGTTTCACCCATCCACATTGTAGAACTGACATCAAACGTACTGTCGATTGGCGCAGCGACCACCGGATCTCGCAGGTCGCCCACTTCCTTGATGTAGTCCTCCTCTGCCAGTGCAAGCACTGTGACCACCGTGACTGCCTGGATGGTCGCCGGCTCACGAAGCCCCAGCAGCACGGACACATCCCCCACCAGTGACCGCGGACCAAGTGACGCAATGGGGAGCTGCGTGATCTTGCGTGGTGACTTGGATGGCTCGGGTTTGTACCCCAGAAGCATCGCGGTGGCCGCACTGTTGGCGACCTTCTTCTCTGCAAACGGATCCACTTCCGCCTCCTCGTCGACACGGAGACTCGCTCGACACTCGCCTTCAATGATAAAGTACAACGCCTTCACAACCTCGTCCTCGTGGGCTAAAACCGCCCCACACTCGAACGTTTTCTTGCGGATCACGCCCACAAACCGTTCTAATCCAAATGTCCGCAGCAATTGCTGGCGTTCCTGTCGGTCCGCGGCTTTGGAAGTCGTTGCATGGATCGCAGCCGACGTGAGCAGGAAGTAGTCGGCGGGGCCGATGATCGTGAGCTTGTTGTAGTGGTGCAGCCCGTTACGGAAGGCCTGTTCGCGCTTCACGCGGCGCCAGGTCTCCGCGGAGGCACTCTTGCTCACAGCGACGTCAGCCAATCCACTCGCTTGGGTGCTGCTGTTCCCACTTCCTTCACTGTTTGGCAGCGACGTGGAGAGACGGATATTGCCAACGACCGAGCCTTCCGTGAACTTGAGCACCGGCGCGAGGTTGCGGTCCATCGGCTTCGCTTCCGCCGTGCCATACAGCAAAATACAGTCCTTTGCCGTGTCTTTGGAGGAAAACCAGATCGTTTGGTCTTCTCCACGAGGCACGTGGTTGAGCTCCAGCAAATTCACGATCTCGAGCCGCTCATAATGGGTGAGAGCGGCCCACCAGGACTGCTCTATGATCGTCGTCTCATTGACGAGATACTGGACGATGAACTCCAGCTCGCTCTGCGAGAATTCGTCGACATCCCCGCGAAGAAAGAGCTTGCGCAGGTGGAAGCGAGCGCCGAGCCGTGTTGTCGCGTGCTCCTCATCTAGAGTCTCCGTCCAATGGAGCTTAGTAGTCGACGTGCCCTTGAGCGCGCCTCGGCGTTTTGGCGGGGACGCCAACGCGGCTTTCATCATGGTGTCTGATAAGTTCCACGTCGCTCGCTGCAAATGAGTGAAGAAGACGGTGAGGATTCGACAGGAATAGGTTGCTAAATGTCATTTTCCACTCCAAATCCTACCATAAACGCAATTCTAAACCCTCAAGAAGCTCACGAGGTGGCGGTCAAATAGCAGTCGTAGCCTTGTCTGTCGTGGCGATGGCGAACAGAGAGCGACTCCACTACAAATCCATCGACAGGACGAGCGATCTGCTCCGTCAGCTCGTTGCCGTGGAGCACACGCCGGTGGAGAAACAGCGGTGGGAAGCGGATCTCGTCCAGCATCGCACGCGCGATCATGCTCGGCTCTGTCAAATGACCAAGCGATGCTTCACCACTGGTCTTGGACGTGAATGAAGACCACAATACCCCCACGACAAGGCTGCCAACGAGTACAAGGCAGCCACCGAGTGTGAGCCACGTATTGAGCTTGGGAATCGAGATCCACACGGCAAGCAGCTCAAGATTGCGGTCAAAATCCAGCGAGTTGTGGGCTTGGCTGAGCGGGATCACGTGTTTGACCACAGCGTTCTGGAAGAGAAAGAACGTCGCGGCCGTGTAGCTCTGCTGCAGCGATGTCTGCATATACAAGTGGTTGTTGAGCACGTACGCGAGTCGCTCCTCCACGAGCGCATTACACTTGTCCACGTCCTGGGTCGCAGCTGACACGACTGGGTCCCACTCGAGGCGGCCGATGTTGTGAGGAAGCAGCACGTCGCCTGCGACGTTATTGTAAGGCTCGCTCACCAGCTCAAAGTACCGCTGGGTCTCGTGGAGCTTGACCAGCGGCAGCAGCCGAGGCTTCATGTAGATCACTTCGCTTGGTGGCGAGAGCTGGTCCAGTGGCAACACGTTCTCGCCGACGATGATCTTGCGCAGCTGAGGCTGGGAGCTGCCTGGCGAGCTGGAAGCTTCCAGTGGGAGATGGAGACCCAAGCACGAGGCGAGGTCGGCGCCACACTTGGCATTGAAGTCCGAAGACAAGTCCTGCAGCTCCCAGCCAAGCCGTGCGACGGTTAGCGTGTAGAACTTGCGCAGATTCACAGCCACAGCCGACTTGGAGTCGCCTTCCAGCTCCTCAGTCGTCGCGTTCCATGTGAAATTCTGCAGCAACGCATCCGCTTCGACGTGCTTGGCAATGCTAACAATCAGAAACGAGCTGTTGGACGCCTTGGAGCAATCCAGCGAGTCTGGAAACGACTTTGGGGTAGTCAAGAGCCTCGACATAAGCGTATCCGATCCATCGTCACCGAGACACATCGCTGAAGCCTGGATCTGAATAGGTGTGTCGAACAACGCCGAATCTACAGTGTACAGCGGCTTCCGGATCATGCACCTCGCTGGCCACACGCTGCACTGCTCAAGCTGGTCGAGCACCGTGTATCGTGTGCCATTGCTGAGCGACACATCAGTAAGTGATCTTGGATCCATTTCAGCAGTCAGCGTCATCGCGTCGAAGCTGATCGTCGGCGAGATATCGACGTGCGTGAAGTTCATCACGATGTCCGAGCGCGAGGTGTTCTTTGAGCTGCTGAACTGGCGCGTCACGGCGGCTACGCTTTCACGAAGAAACCACTCACGCTGGGCCGTCCCATCGTCCTGTTCGTTCATCGGCAAAAGACCAGCAAGCTCAGCTGACTTCACGTTCATATCTGGAGAACCGACGGGCATCGGGTACCGCTGCGCCATGTCTGTGACGTTGGCGAACCCGTTGGTGTTTCCCCACGGCAGAAACTTGGGAGCGAAGAACATACCAAACAGAAGCAAATCAGCGGCTCGAGACGCGTTCATCGGGAAGTCGCTGGCTTGTGGGCTTGGCTCAAGCTTGGTAGTTGCATTCACCACCAGGCTGATGTGGCCAGTCGGCTCGAGCGCGTGCTGCAGCAGATCACTGTGCCACTCGCGTTGGGCGAACCCATACTCCAGCACGATGTCGGGCACGGCTGCGAACGCTTGGTCTTGGCTGTAGGCCCAGTTACACTGGGTCTTTGCCTTGGGGACGCGTGGCATCACGAGGTTCCGCAACAGGGTGTTGGTGATCGAGTTGCCCTTGGCGTCTTCCGGTACGACGTAGGTTACGTTGGAGGTGAGACTCGATGTATTGGCTGCTGCGACCGACAGATCTTCAGCGGAGATCACAGGTTGGATCTCCAGTGCTCGTAGCTGCACGTTCACAGCGTTGAACGCATTGTTCACCATGTATCCGATGACGATACTGATCAACAGAGGCACCATCACACCACCAGCAACGTTGCTCCAGCGTCCACGAGGCTCAGCTGCGTTGCAGACTGATGAAGCGCTGACCGCGAGCACCACGACAAGCTGCACGGCCATGGTCACGAAGATCTCCACGGGTTTGCCGAATCCGGACGCGATGTTACCAGAGTACGAGTTGTAGTCATCCAGCAACTGCGATTTCTGGGCGTTACTGTGGTCGTTCGCGTTGATTCGTTCGAGTTCCACGCCCCTGTGGAACACCAGCGTGAGCGTGACGATGAGCACCATCACACACGCAGTGACGCCCAGAAGCCGCCCTCGCTGGAGCGCCAGGCTCAGTACCAGAGGCGACCCATAGCCGACAGCAGTCGGGGACTTGAGCGTGAAGGCTGTCGTGGACGACGGCACGCGGTGGTCGAGCTCGAAGAACGCGTCGTCCAGCATCACGAGAGATTCCAGAGTCTCCTGCTTTCGTATGTGACGCGGAGGACTCACCTCTGGACGAGGTGCTGCCAGCAATACATCCATGAGAGATCGGCACGAAGCAGGATGCTAGCCGAGCGGCTGGAGATCGGGCAGCGTGAGTATGCCTTGTGGGCCGCATGTCTCCGTGCGTCACCGACAGAAGAGAGAACCGAAGGTCGGAGCTTTTGAAGATATGCATTTACTATTAGAGGTTTATGATGGGCAGTAATAGTATCATTTACAGTTATACGCCAATATTGCATGCCCATAAAATATGGTTTTAATGCACTATGGGAGGTTTTACAGTCGTTCAGAACGCATAGCAGACTTGGTCCATGGCGGAATTGAGCAGATTGATGTCTCAGATGCATGGAGTGATCGAGACATGGCATTATATTCGTACAGACCTCGCCACTGCTGTATGGCCACCTCTCTGGCTGCGCAGTCACACAACTTAGTTGGAAGCTGCTCCGCACATCCACAGCAGTGTCCACGAGCCAATACTGTATTGGACTGCGCTTGTGGTGATTGAAGTCCACTGGCTTCCTGTCAGATGGCTACACAAAATAGATGCGGCAGCATTCCGTCGCCAGTGCAAAGATAGCGCCATGCTCACCGTGGCATCCGCCTCCAGCGTCGCTGCGGTGGCTCTCACGTCTATCACATCCGATCCGCAGGACGAATGCGATGCTGCAGCGTATCCATGCGTACCCAGATTTGCTATTCGGGTCGCTTGCATCTGAGAATGTAAGCGATGCATTGCACTCAGTATAAATATCCACCGGGAAACGCCCCCACTGCTGCTTCTGCCTGTCCAAGATCCTCTTCGAGCGTCGAGCGTGGGCAGATATTTGCTGCATCGCATGCCTCGCCTCGTTGAACCGCCGGGTCTTCTCTCCTCCACCCTCTAAGTGTAACACCCGCCAGCTCAGTCTCCAATCCGCACGCTTCCCACCAAGACTAGCGAGCCTTCAACCCACCACAATGAAGGCCATTGCCACGCCCACGCTTGCGCTCTTGGCGTTTGCCTCCACGCTGGTTACCGTCCGTGCGGATACCAACTCCACCACGTACCCAGGTCGCTGCACGTCCACTGCCGACTGCAAGACTTACGGCGCAGGACTGGAATGTATCGCTGTGGACTCGAGCACGGCCGGGCTAGCGACGCTCAACATGTGCATCGCCTCGGGTACGATCTGCAGCGGCTCCATCGCCGGTCGCTGCCCGACCTTCAGCTCGTGGCCAACAGCGTACCGCAAGGTGCAGACCATGTGCGCGTTCACGGTTGTCAGCAACTGCGATAAGCAGATCACGGTCACCGTCAAGGACGGATCGGAGGCTGACGATGGGGAGGACGCTGGCACGATCACGACCTCCGCTCCTGCTGCAGCGAACACGACTGTGGAGTGCTACAGCCGCAACTTCACAGTCAACAATGAGTTCAAGGTGATCAATGGCATCTACCAGTGCCAGGATGCGCGCAAATACATCGCCGGCAACGGCGGTCACCTCACGAACCTCACGCTGACCCAGATCGCTGCGTGTGGCGGCGACCCCAAGTCCACCGCGCCGACGCTTTGCAGTAGCCAGGGCACGTGCTCGCCCAAGACTTCGTTCGCGCAGGAGTACGAGTGTAAGTGTAACGCCGGCTACGATGGCGACAAGTTCTGTGCCAAAGCCACGTCCAACGCCTGCAGCAACCTGGGCCAGTGCGGCACCGCGGGCACCTGTGTCCTGAGCAACGCCACCACCGGTGCGTGCAAGTGCGACGCTGGCGCGAGCGGCAACCAGTGCGCGGCTTGCGACGCCTCCAGCAAGACCACTTTGTGTACCGGCCACGGTACGTGCTCGGCGACTGGCTCGTGCTCTTGCAAGACTGGTTACACGGGCTCTCAGTGTGCCGACACGGTCTCGACGTCGAGCGGCGGCGGCAACACGGACAGCAGCGACGCGACGCGCGCGAGCAGCGTACTCAAAATGGCAGCCACTGTCCTGGCGCTGGGCGTGATGATCTTCGCTTAAACACCGATGTCCTTGATGCTATGAATCCACTTCCCAGCCTTCTCTTGCCACTCGCAGCGTTCATCTACTTGGATTATTCATTACGGTAGTTGTTATGTGGGTCAGTTAGTCGTCAATCAAAAACCACCACGGGTCACTCTCACTCAGGGCACCGAATCGTTCGTCGATCACGGGTTCTCAAAGCAGTAGTTCGCTGCGGCCTGGACGTCGCCTCTCTTCTTGGTCAGGGCCTCGTGGGCTTTCTCTTTGGAGAAGCCCATGTCCACGAGCTGCTTCACTCGTGGCGAGCGACGGAAGCGGATCACAAGCGGACGCGTCTGGGCCTTGATCATCTTCATGGCTCGCTCCACAGGGTAGTGCTGCAGTGGGTGGCCGTTGGCCTGGATCAGCAGATCGAAGACGCCGATCTGGCCACACTTTTCAGCGCCAAACTCCTCGCCATGCACTCCCCGCGGGAAGCTCGTGACGCACAAGTCCATGCCGACCTTCTCGAGAAACATACCGAGAATCACTGACTCTTCATTGAAACGCACGTCGTACTCGTCAACACTGGGCGCCGAGTTCATCGAAATGGTGCGTGGGCACATCGCGATCGCTGAGGACACTGGGAGGATGTCCTGCGCGGAGACGCCAAGATGCTGCAGCTGCGCCAGCTCGACTTCTCTATCCACTGGCACGTCGATGATCGCGAGCGTGGAGAACTCTGGCAGTGACTGGGTTTTCCGCGCTGATGCTGGTCGTGACGGAGACCCTTCCACTGGCGCTGGGGGTGGCAGCTCACTGGACGGCGGCGCAGTTGAGCTGGAGGACCCAGTCGTTGTAGGGGACAATGTGGGCGATCCGCCGAAGTCTTCCTGCACACTGGGCAGCGACGGCTGACCGAAGAGCGTCGCTGCGGCCTTGGGCGACTGCAAGTCCTCGTCTGGAGATTCCTGGATAGATGGCGGGTTGAGGTCTCCCTGGATCGACGAAATTGACGAGCTCTTGTTGCGCTCGCGTAGCATCGACGGGGAGCTCAAACTACTGAACAGACTCACAGACGAGTCCTTGCGCTGGTCGGGCAGCTCGTAAAACATGAGCACAATCTGGAAGCGGCACTTGAGGCACTCCGCCACGACATTTTCCCACGCACCCAGCTCCAGCACACGGCTATCATCGAACAGAAGCCACGCCTTGTGGGCTGTACTGTAGAAGACTGCGATGTAGTGGCGGCCATAGTAGCACACAAAGCCTCGCAGTCGGTAGGTCGTGCGCAGCCCGCCGTTCTTGAACTTGATCACCGGGCCAGAGGCATCGAAACACCGCGCCAGGTCAATCCGGTACTCGATACTCTCCAGCAGACCCTGGACCTGTTCCTTTGTCGCCGAGTCGGTCGCCCATAGCACTGACATCGCAAACACCATCGGAAAGCGATGGATCGTACGCTACAAAAAATTAAACTCGTGAGCCCATGCTCGTTGCTGCGGAATAATCATAATCCAGGCCACAAACCTCTTTCACGTTCTTGCCCTTGCAGTGTTTCTGGTCACACGACGCAGCGACGTCTCCATCCTGCAGCGAAGTGCGGCGGATCATTTGCTCCATGGACTCGTACTTCTTCGAGTACAGATCCACAGCGTAGGTCGTGAATACCAAGTTGCTGTACAGATCCCAGTTCGTCGAGTGTCGGCACGCGTCGCACACGTAGCGGTCGTAGATCTGGTGGCTGAACACCAAGTGCGGGATCGAGTTCTCATCAAACACAGCCTGCGGGGCCTCCTCGTACTCCTGACTGACAATCCGCACGAGCGACTTGACCATCTCCGAGGTCTTCTTGGTCTCCCCGATCTCGGTGACGACTGTCTGCTGGTGCATGAGATTCAGAATCGCCAGCAGCGTCTCCTCTGCGTCGTACATCGCGCCTTCCTGGAAGTTCTTGTCAGCCGCGTACAATACACTCAGACCCTTCCGCAGTCCACGCGAGTGGATCAGCGAGCCGCTGGTCGTATCGTCGTACTCCATCATGATGCCCTTTAGTGCACGCAGCACGTTGGCCTCGACAGTCCGTGACTCGTCCTTGATCTCGACGTGCAGCAGGAAATGGCGCATGCTCGTGAGATGCCAGAAGCTCTGGATCACCACGTTCAAGAAGCAGCTATTCTCGCCCGAGGCATTCAGTAATCCACGATGCACCGACGCTCCCTTGACCCACAGATCCGCCTGCTTCTTGGTCTCGAGCTTGGTCGCGTCGCCTTCACTCAGACTACGCGGCGGCATCCCCGGCAGCGGAGGAACCCCAGCCTTTGGACTAGTACTAGTCCCAAAACTGTGGGGGCCTCCCACGATCGCGGCTTCATCCGTACGCGCGACGACACAGCGCAGCGCCTGCATCCATTCCTGCGCGGCCGACTCCATGGGCGCGTCGACCTCCAGCATGCGGTCGGCGTGGTCGCTTTGCTGCGTGACGCTCACGAGAAACGCGAACTTGCGGCCGTTCCAGGGCGCCACCCCGAGCACTTTGTATTGGCGCAATGGCTTGACGCTGGTGGCCTGGAGATCGCTGGCCGATGGCTGGAACTTGAACGTCGAGAGCATCTGCGTGTCGCGCGTGAGCACGCAGTAGCGCATGTGCCGCGGACGCACGTTCACCATGGAGCGGATCTTGAGGTTGAGCCAACCGCGGTACACGATCTCGCCCAGCGCCGACTGCTCGGGCGGGTTTTGCGTCGGCAACGGCGTCGCCTGCATCGTGAAGCGGGTGGATTGAGAGCGCGAGACACGGGGAATGCACACAGGTATGTGGGGGGATGCAGGAGGAGTAATGGGGAGATGACAGAGAGGTTCACGTCGCGGTATCCGCGCGTGTTCCGTCCGCTTTCTCGCTGGCGAGTTCAATCTGATGCTGTACGCACTCCAAGCGTAAGCAGAAGTCTGGCTCTGGGTCGGTGGACTTTCCAGCTGGGAAGCTACAAGCGATTATGATTGGCGGAAATGGTGTATAGGATGGGTATCAGCCAATCAGAATGCGACAGGGATTTTACAACACGAACATTTGTCTCACATTTCAGCGGGTGTTTCGTGAAAATTTAGGATACCACGGCCACGACAGTGCGACAGCAACATAGTGGACACGGACTGGAGACGATCACCACGTGCAATTGCGGCGTCACTGGTACTTCAACTGACTGCTGGTCAGCCAGTCAGTCAGCTACTTAGTCGGTTAGTTGGAGGCGTCGCTGTCTGCGGTATTGTCTTCATCCGGTTGATCTTCTTCATCTTCTTCAAGAGCTTCGTCATCAGCCGCCGATTCCGAGTTTCTCTAAAATCACAGAGCCACATTCCCAAATATCAGTAAACTGCTGCCCCCTCAAATGTAGCCATGTGTCGGCACATCATCGTAACCGCTCGACGTACCCCTTGCTCATCACTGTCCTCATCATCGCTTGCGTCGCTGCGGCGACGTGAAGATCGCGGAGAGCTGCTCGCTGCGTCACCACCACGCAGACGGCGACTCGTACGCGTCGGTTGCTCCTCGTGGAGGCGGCGACGTTTGCGGTCGCGGCCTCCGCTCTTCTCCTGGTCTTCATCTTCCTCTTCCTCCTCTCCCTCTTGCTCCTGGCTATCGCTGTCACCGGATTCGAGCTCTTGATCCTCAGGATCCTCCTCGTCGCTCAAGTAGCTCCGGTAGTTCACAGCTTTCCGCGTTCGCAGCGAACGGCCGCTGGACTCGGGCAGGATGGACGTCATGTCCAGCCCCGTGCTTCGCAGCATACGCGGCATGCGAGCAGCACGCTGAGCCTGCTGGTTCTTCTTCTTCTCACGACTCTTCAGCGACTTCATAACGCCACTTGCGATCGACTGCCAGAGCTGGAGATCCGCGGTCTCAGCCGAGTACGAAAGCGCACGGACAAACGACTGGAGACTCGGCAAGTCGTCGGCAACGGTCTCCCAGTTGGAGCCGTCGAGCGTCTTGCAGCGGCACAGCCACGCATAGCCATCGGCGAAGTTGGAGGGATCTTCTAACAGGTAGTAACTGCGCTTGGAGGCATCTTGGCCGAGCACGTCTTCGCGAAGACTCTCGGGAGTCGTGTCGTCCTTGCCGATCTTCTCTACCAGCGCATCGTTCTCATCGAATTGTGCCTCACACAGCACCTTCAACAGAGCAACTCGGTCACCAACAGGCACGTCGTAGTAGGTCGAGAGCCAGTCATTGGCGTTGCCACACGCAGCGAGACGGCGAACGAGCTCTCCGCCAACCGGGTACTCACTCGCTTTGAGGAAGCGGATGAGGTTGTCGACCCACGTGTTGTTCCTGTCATAGCAGACATTCGTTGTCAGTTCCAGCACCTCTACTCTGCAGTGGTCACTCAGCACATACTTGGATATGGTCGCACTAACGTTCTGCAGCAGACGCGTGTGCAGCTCCACCAGCAGCGGATGGTCTCGTGGCGATAGCAGCGCATCCGCCAATGTCTATCAGGATAACCACGCTTCGTATCATTGCCTTCCAGCGATCACAGGAGAAGTACTCGAGTACGTACGTTGATGGTGACGTCCACGCCCAGCTTGAGCCCCAGTCGTCGGAACCGCTTGAGGAACAGGAACACTGCCGCAAAGTCGTGGTTGTGGTACAGTCCGTGGAATCGACCGCCCTCACCGCATGCCTCATGCACCGGAATGCCTCGTACAATGGGCTCGGACTCCTCGTCTTCATCGTCTCCGTCTTCTGCCACAGGCAGCTCCTCCGTCAGGTTGTGAGTCGCCGTGCACGGCCGGCAGCGCCACTTCTCCGGCACTTCAGCATCTTCCTCATCCGCTCCATAGCAGCTCTGATCATCATAGTACGCGATTAGTCAGTCATGTAAGGCATGGTCCACTATCTCAGTGTCCAGCAAACGCACCGTGTGCACCGTCATTTCGCACGTCATGCACTTGAGCTCACACCTGGAAGAGCTCTCCGTCTTTGCGCTTTCACACACGCGACATTGATCGCTCAGCAAAATACGGCGCTGCACGAGCTTGGTGTTCTTTTGCTTGGGCTTCGACACAGACGCCTTCTCGCGCGGCTGTGGGGCTGGTGAGTGCGCGTCAGGCGTGGTTTCCGTCTCCTCACAGTCGTCCGATTCCATCACTTTTCGCTCTTCTTTCACTGGAGTTGCCTTTTTCGAGACGCCAAACCATCGATCCAGCGTGTTCTTTTGCACTAACGCAGGCGACTGCGCTGCAGCGCGTCGCTTCTTGGCTGGAGCTGCAACAGCGCCGCCATTTGCCGCCTTGCTGGTCTTCTTCGGTCGCTCCGTCTTTGCAGCACTGCCATCGCTTCCAGAGCCCTCTACGCTTCGCGCTTGCTTGCTCTTACTCCCCACTGCCGATGCCATCCCGTTGCACACTCAGGATCTCTACGCAGTGACTGGAAGCTGCGGTATCCGCGTGCGCGTCAATCAATCCAATGCCGTTGGTGTCCGCGCGCTTTTCGTTTCGCGCCAGATTCGACAGGCAACCGATCTGTACCAGTACACGTTGAAACACTTTCCTTCATTCTCAAAACAAGGTGAAACCCAACTCGTGAGCAGCTCACTTCGAACTTAGCCACTATTAATAAGTACGGTTGCACCTTGCCATCGCCACAGCTTTTTTTGGGGATGGATGTTTTGACTGTTTGTCACGCGTTTAAAAAAACAAAAACAGGGTTTTTAACACCACGAGAGAGTCCCGTGGTCATTCACTCCACATGAGCTCTATTAGCGGCGATGGCGATGGCACACGCGCGGCTGCAGCTCCCCATCTAGCAGCTCCTCCCGCGTCCCACAGCCCCGCAACACTCGAGCCACTGCCTATGATGCAGACGCCTGTGCGTCCGCCTTCGATCTCCACCAGCGCGACGTCTCGCAGCCAGCAAACGCCGCCAGGGTCTCCGATGGACATTGACTTCGAGGCGCGGTCGCCCGCGGCTTCTCTGTCCCACAGCAAGCACACTAAGAAGCCTGTGATCTCCGTGTTTGACTGGGACGACACGCTGTGTCCCAGCTCGTGGCTGTTCCGTGAGGGTCTTCTCGCTGGCTACGGCCTCGTAGATGATGAAGAGCCGATCGTCACGGAGCCCTCCTCGTTCGGTGGCTCTTCGCACGATGAGCTGTCCGATGCAGTAGTGAACCGCCCACCGAAAAAGCGGCAATTGGGCGTAGACGACCGCCACGCACTGCGTGTGTTTGAAGAGCACGTGCTGGGCATGCTGCAGACAGCGCGTCAGTACGGCCCAGTGTTTATCATCACGGCCGCCAAGCTCGCGTGGGTGCGCCAGTGTGCCGAGAGCTTCTTGCCCAGCGTGCTGCAAGTGCTCACCAAGTCTGACAGCGTCCACGTGATCTCCGCGCGGGAGTTTTACGCGGATCAATCGCGTCGCATGGCGTCGCACCAGTCCAAAATGGCAGCAGAGGGCACGCCACTGGCCTGGAAGACCATCGCGTTCGAGGCCGTGTGTGCGCACTTGCGTGTCGACGACTACGTGCGCCGCAGCCGCAGCAGCTCTTCTCACAAGCCCGTCGCTCCTGTGGCCGTGGACTTTGTGTCGGTGGGCGACTCGCTGTGTGAACGGGACGCCTGCAGGTTCTTGGCGATGAAGGCGCCCGCTATGATCCACGCCAAGACACTCAAGTATCTCGACCAGCCCAAGCTGCGGGAGCTGGCGGAGCAAGTCAAGATGACCAAGGGACTGTACGAGCAGATCTGTCAGTACCACGGCAGCCTCGATCTCCACGTCGTGCGCTCTCGCGGCTCACTGGAAGTCGTGCAACTCCACTCCTCGGGCTCAGCTTCATCTGCCCCAGCACCAGTGTCAGCATCCGGTTCGACTTCAGCACCAGCTGCACGAGTGCAGCATTCTATCCCGTCAGCAATATCCGAAGAAGTGCGAGCGAGAGCTGAACTCCAGCGCCGATCCAACGCCGCGGCAGCGGCTGTGAGCTGCTCGACGACGTCTCTTCGAAGGGAGAGGGAGATGCACGAAGAACCCAAGCCGAGTAGGATCTCGGTCTCGGGTCCACGAACTTCCTTGTAGTGAGGAAAGTATTTCACCATGCGTGTTGTATCTATTGAGGCCTCACCTCGCTATTAACATAATGTGAAATCTAGGGTGGGCCATCCGTGTGTGTCTTGCCTGATTTGGTCACGATCGCTCAGGAATTGATCCGCTCGTGTTGTAGGAACGTTGAGTCGTGGGTGCAGTCGGCTTCACGACACTGGGCCTGTCGGTCAGAACCGCAATGCTGCTCCGCGACGATGCGGACGCGCCCGCCCTTGGGTCTCGTGCAAGGGAATATCCGCTCGGACGTGCTGCATCCACGCTCGGCCATCCTCGGCAGCTGGCTCATGAGCGAGTACTGGATGTCGTCCGTCACCTGCGTGGAAGGGCGTGGGCTATAACACGGCCACGAGCGGCGAGTACATCACTATATAAAGGCGCTAGGCAAGGCTAAGGGCACGGCCCAGTTCGAGCAGCACCGCGTCACGTGGATCGCCGAGGCCGTCATTGCTGATCTCATCGCGTCCGAACACAACTCGATGCATGCCCATCGGACTCTGGATCGTAGACGACGACCCGGCGTATCCGGCCAGCAGCATCAGCGGCGTGTAGGCGCTCAAGTACCTCGACACGCTAATCAACGAGCGGACCATCAAACACAATGTGGCCGTGATGATCAGCCCACACTCGCACAAGAGCTTGCAGAACGGCAACGACCACAGCGCGCCGCTGGTGTACGGCCAGAAGAACCGGTACGCATCGCAAGGATAAACTTGGGAGGCCAACCCACTGCCAATCGCGCAAGCTACAGGTAAGAGTTTATCTCTTCTTGTACTTTGGATGTTTGGAGATGAACGCGGAGCACGCTCGTACTGAACGCGCTGGTGGTGGTTGCCTTGGTCCGGGAGCACTCTGACGGCTGCCGTCTGATCAGCACCACTTTGGGCCCCATACATACATCGGATTTGTTACGTTGACACCGAGGTCGCTCTTGAGACTGCACGAGAAATTGTCCTTGTTCCACTGGAACACGACGCATTTCGTCACTTGCTGGCACTTGAGTTGGCATAGGAACGGAGAGGCGACTTCGCGGAAGAAGGAACTGACCATGTTGGTGCCATAGTTGTACACGCCATCGTGGTAACACATGCGCTGCAACTCGCGGCTCGCACGGAGCGACGTCGCGGGCTGCGTCCCGCCTGCCGTTGTACCGGTAGGGTCCGCCTGCGCGAGCGAGATCAGCGCCGTGGCGGCGGCCACGAGCACGAGACGGAGAGCGCGCATGGGGGCTCGAGTCGATTGGTCTTGTCTGCTCTTGTGGCCCAGTCCGCTTATGGCGAAGTGGGGTGGGGGGAAGCGCACACCGCTCGATCCGGTGGGCGGCGACGGTGCGGGCAGCCTCCGGAAGCGGTGCCGCTTGCAAATGGTGAAACCGCCAGACATTTGGCTGGGCACGAGCTAGCCAATCCCCGAGCTTGTTCGTGTGTGTTTGTGTGTG